>JAIUZE010001499.1:0-41423 GCA_022085475.1 Heliosperma pusillum | reverse complement strand
CCGTATCATTTGTGAAAACCGACTCAAAGTGGGACATAGCAAAAACCGTCACAAAACCTGTGATACATGCGAATGAGATATCATAAATCCAAAACATGAATCAATACATGATACCCAAGCATTAGACCAAGTTTAAGAAGCATAATAAATAAGAAACATAGATAACTCTCCAAAACAACAAGTTTGGAAACTAACTTAAACAAGGGTTCACTTCAAACTGTCATACCTAGAGTTCTATATATGGAAATGCAGAAATTCCAAGTCGAGGTGATAGCTTATCCTCTTACGGTTCCAACGAATGGTCACAAGCCCAAAACAAGCAAGTAACGAAGGAGATATGATCATTCTACAAAAAAGGGTCGGTGCTGTGAATTTGCACGAGTCCACCCGAGAACAACAACCCATTTCCATCATTTCCAATTTTCATAATTTACTTCTATCAACTAACAACAATCAATATTCATCATCAAAAATCATCAAATAACAACAATCATAAATCATAACATGATTCCTAAGCTCCTAATCGTATTCTAATTACGATTTCTAACATATAAAGCATGCAAAACACGTAAATGATATCGAGTAACCCTTCACCGTTACCTTTTCGCGTCTTTAATCGATTTCTAAACCTTCCTAGTCTCCACCTACATACAATTAGATAATAAAAGATGAATATCATTCACCTTGAGAAAGACGGATAATTTCAAAAGCGAGAAAGACGGTAATTTTATTACCAATACGGATAGAGGAAGGTAAGAGGGGAAGAATGAGACGAACTTACGTGAATTTGAGCGAGTAACGAAGGTGTACCGATGATTTAAAGCTTGATCAAATATGGAAACTTAGGTTTTGGTGGTTTGATGAGGAAGAAGGAGTAAGTGGAAAATGAGGGAAAAATAGGTTATGAGGGAGTATAAGTAAAGGGTGGGTCGGAAAGTCAACAAAAGTCAAAGACGGCTTAAAAGTCAAGAAAATTCAAAGACGACTTAAAATTCAAGAAAAGTCAAAGACGACTTAAAATTCAAGAAAAGTCAAAGACGACTTAAAATTCAAGAAAGTCAAAGACGACTTAAAATTCAAGAAAAGTCAAAGACGACTCAAAAGTCAAGAAAAGTCAAACTCGACTCAAAAGTCAAGAAAAGTCAAACTCGACTCAAAAGTCAAGAAAAGTCAAAAACGACTCAAAAGTCAAGAAAAGTCAAACTCGACTCAAAAGTCAAGAAAAGTCAAACTCGCCTTAAGACGGGATTTTCATGGAATCTCACAGAAATTCCAAATACGAACCCGGAAATTCTAAATTCGACTCGAAACATAAAAAGCTAATTTAAAACTTAAATTCGCTGAAAAGATTTCGTAAAATATTTCTACTAGAAAAATAGGGTACATTTCCGGGTGTTACAATCACCCCGCCTTTTAAAAAGTTTCGTCCTCGAAACTTGAGAGTAGAAAAGAAAAGTTATAAGGACCAATTCGTTTTCTCCAAATTGGTATTCAAAACATTTTCAAGGAAATGTATTTCAAAAGCATGACATTTTCCAAAAAGGTATAGGAAAAGTTTTCCAAAGTAACTCTCTTTTTCTGTGGAACGAAATTGTTCTTGTCGTGCACACAAGAACACCAGCATTCCAAAGTAAAGACAAGATTAAAAGTAAATCATACGTTGATAAGTGCAGAACCAGTCATTAGACGTCTCCAATAACAAGTTCTAGCATCCAACTAAACGCAAAATCCAGTATAAAAGCGAAAGAAATATATTTTCTCCAAAAAGGAGGTACACAATCCATCTTTAAACTTCTTTGAAAAGTTAAATTAGAAATACAATATAGAAATTTGAAGGTTTTATCAAAGATAAAATCAAATAACACGACATTACACGTACATAGAGCGACTCGAACATCCAGTTCACAGATCACGATAACAAAATATATACAAAACACGCAAAAACAAAATAAATCGAACTCTTTGGGATAGGAAGATCAAGATAAAGTCAGCATGAAGATCTTCAAGAATTCGACATCACTAACTCTACTAATAAACCAAATCTTCAAGAGAATGCAATTTACCTAATTTGCAACTCATCATTTTCAATCATCAGAATTCCTACAAAAATATTCCATAATCACGAAACTTCGAGTAAGAAATCCCAATTATTCGAATCCAATTAGAATCTACTAAGGTCCATCGGCACGGTAGACTCTACAACTAACAATCCACATGAAAGATTCATTACAAACTCTAATCTTCCTAGCTCCATCAAAACTCTTATTAGAAACCACCAACGATATATGTATATATATAGGGAAACATGATCGCTATTAACCACAAGGTAAAGAGACTTACCATGAAATCCTTTAATCCAATTTATTCCAAAATTCATTATCCTAAGCTATTAACAATGAACTTTCTCATCTTCAAAAGTTAAATCACAAACCTCAAAAGAGATTAGTCACACAATCTCATTTCACTTAGCTTTTGCCAATCATAGGGCAATGCGACCGTAAATCAATTTATTTAGCTCCTTCAAACTCCCAATACATCGGTTTTCGCTTATGACAATATTCCTCAAGTTTGGTCCTCCAATCCAAATTCCACAAGGTAATTATTCCCGTTAGGGTTCAACATTTAAAGACCATAATCTCCCAAGTAACACTTAAAGAATCACTAAAATTCTTAACCACAACTCAACTATCATTATGCTTATTTCAATCCTCAAAATGATATTGCAACATCAAGCTTTCATAGTATAAAACCACTAGGAGAGTTTCATCCTAAGTTTATCCTCAATTCCTTATAATCATCTAAACATGAAACTAGTTTAATAGGACGGTTAGGTACCATATTCTAAACTTCTTCAAAACACACCTACTAACCCTTACGTTAGCTAATAAGAAAAACTATCTCTCAAGAGAGTAGGGATAAAAGAACATGATACAAGGAACATTAGGAAGCGTCACTAAAGACTACGATAAGATGAAAAAGGCGAAGGCGAAAAAGGGAAACGAGGTTGAGGAAGAGACAAAGCAGATAGTAGAGTTATGAAGATATCTGAGTAAGAAAGAAAGTACGAGCTTGTAATTTCTTAAAGATCAATCTTGCCAAAAACATTCAAGAATGGAAATGAAAAGGAATGATGGCACGAGTAAGGGTTTAAGATTTAATCCACAAAGTTTCTCCTTTCAGACTTAGGGTGATAGTAAAGCAACTCATCCCAAACAAAGGTCTCTTACAAGGGACCATCGTACCACGTACAATCATCAAAGTAAGGTATACCTAGATTTGATAAATCGACTCCAACCCAATTCATCCATCCTTTCATATCACACGGATTCCCAATTGCGGAATTGTAACTCAAGTATAATAACATTCCTTTAGCTCAATATTCAACACAACCTCCAAGGTTTCTTTATTTGAAGGACTAACAAATACTCTCTTATACTCGGTCATTTTCAAGTCTATAGCCCACGAGTTCATTATTATCAAAGTACAACATCAAGCCAAACATCATCGTTAACATCCCAAGGTATTTCCATCATAACTCACATCATAATTCTCAAGTAATATGATTCAACTTACCGAAACCTTACTATCTCAAACAAGTCTCCAATACCATAAGATAAAATCATACCTTTAAATCCAAGAACTATAGCCAAATGCTTTTCCACCAAGCCTATACTCACAAACACACAATAGGAAACCACAAGACGTTACTTAGTCTCAAAAGCATTTTACACCTCAAGGTATCATCCAAATATTCTCACTTAGAACAACTAGCTCCAATTTAGATATGATCCTCAAGACACTCTAATATTACTAAACTCCTAAGCTCAAAAGATTAAATCACTAATGGATTAAGAAGTCCTAGCCAACTCATTCAACCTTACACCATCAAATACCATGAACTATCTACCCATTAGTCATGGCAAGCATCAAGCATTAAAATCATCAAACTTATCTTACTACCCTTCCTTAGAGATACAACCAATCATCAATATAGGGTGAATTAAGATCTACACCATTTTCCTCAAATCACAAAATCATTCTAACAAACACTAATACTCCACAAAGTCTAAAATTCTTCCAACCAAGTACAATATGCCACAAACTAAAGGGTATGGTGTCCACAAAAGGTCACATAAGGAAGTTGATGGTACAAATTGATAAGGAGGAGAAAGGTAACAAGAGTAATTTCCAAGAGGAAAAGAAGTTAAATGATGAAGAAGCACTTAGATAGAAGGAAGAGAGCATAAAACAATAAGGACGAGAGAATTCATAGATGAAGAAGAAATACACTTCAATTAGGCTTGTAAATCCTCAAAATTTCGGTAGAGTATACTTCTTCTAGGTAACACAAAGATCCACCTTAAGACGGTAGATATAAACAAACATAACATCACTCAAAACAATCAACAAACAAGTTAGAACCTAACAAACATCAAGTACACCAAAGACTACCACCTTAGGTCCTTAAGTCTACCCATCTCTCATTTATCATTTCAAGGTCAAGTAGTTTAAGTTTAGGGTTCACGTGTGTGCGTCGGGAGCGATAAAGCTCTGATACCAACTGTGACAACCCTCGCGAATGCGGAAATATAAAACAAACAAGCATGTGAATTATATAGCGGAAATATGAGATTTTAAAAAAACCTTTTTATACATGCAAGATAGATAAAACGAGGAGTGCCAAAATATTACAAACTAAGTGCGGAATATAACAAAGAGACGGAGTCTCTCTCAAAATGTTAACAAAGAACAAGTGTTTAGCAAATAAGCTAAAATCGTCTAGAGGTTAATCTCCCAGGGACAACGCCCGCTAGCTCACACCCGAACCCCAAAATATCGTATCCAAAAAGTCATCCATAGCATGCAACCTGTTCATCCATGAAAAACATGAATGCCACAGTCAGTGGGGAGTAACTCCGGGTTCTCCCAGCCATATCACATCAACCGTACATATAAGGAAATACAAAAGTAAAGCATGCATAAATATATATACATGTGAGTTGCGATAAGAATAGATAGGCAATTCTATAGATAATGATGAGATCATGTGGAAATCAAATCCGTAACCATCATGTTATTCAAAGACTCGGGACAGACACTCTTAGGCAATCGAATACGCTCACTAGGGCTTGCATCTAACCGTTAGCGGTATAAGATTGATAAGATTGAGACTCGACAGACAAACCAGTTAAGTCATGCGATGATCACATAATATCCAACATATTACCATCCATTCACGAACCAAGACCTTGACGGTGTCAGTCATGCAATGACCTTGAATACAATCATGAAATCACGCATTCAAAGACAACGACACAAAGACGACAACTCTCACGGTAAATGAAACGCACTAGCATCGTGTACATGGCCAGTATGATTAAAAGGCATCCACGGGATAAGCATTTCCCTGTAACGCATACACGATCACATTTCGTATATGTTCACTAATTTCCTCCGGTAGGACGACGATAATAATACGGTCCTAGTCTAAACCTGGCCAGACTCTCGGAATAACGTGTTCCGATTCGACATGCGAGAAACATTTCGCATCCAAGACTCGGTCAATCATAGACGCCGAGTACCCCAAATTCGGTCGACATTCACGAAAGAGGCGGAAAAGAGCACAAGCCTCATAACAAGCGGTACGCTACATGCAAATAACACCACCTCGCAAGTACACAACATTTGACGGCCGGGTCGATCAACGCATAGCGTTCAACTCCCAACAACGCCGTCGTATGCCCACTAACACATGCATTTAAGCAGTAGGATACCTCTTCGTTCCAACATTCTAGCCTTACGAACGGGAAGGTAGCCAAGTGAATGAGAATACAAAGCACAAGACAAAATAATGCTCAAACCGTATCATTTGTAAAAACCCGACTCAAAGTGGAAACATACCAAAAACCGTCACAAAACATGTGATACAAGCGAGTGAAATATCATATATTCAAAACATTAATATTATAAGTCACTACGTAAAATTATACGTTAAATGAACGATCGGAATTATTATAAATGAAAACCGTAAACAAAAATCACAAAGAACATCCAAAAGGGCTCAGCCGGTCAGGTGGACCGGCTGCCGGTCTACCGGTCTACCGGCTAAGGCCAAAAGTCATATTAGAAACAACATTGAAACACAGCATGTCCCAGCCGGTCAGGCTGACCGGCTGCCGGTCAACCGGCTGGGACCAAAGGGTCATTTGAAAAATAAAGAAGAAAGAGGAGGTGTCTCAGCCGGTGGTCTGACCGGATGCCGGTCGACCGGCTGAGACCCATGTCATATATCAAAATCATGTAACAACACAACAATATACAGCCACTGCCCCAGCCGGTGGTCTGACCGGCTGCCGGTCGACCGGCTGGGGTCCATATGCACGAAAATCACCCTTTTCACTAAGGATCCACATTTAACAATTATCGACTATCAACATAAATCATAGATTTTCATATATATTCTCAACAAACGATATATACCATCATCAACACAATTACTAAACTCACTAATCGTATTCTAAACACGATTTCTAGCATAGATAACATGTAAAACACGTAAATGATATCGAGTAACCCTTCACTGTTACCTTTACGCGTCTTTAATCGATTACTAAGCCTTCCTAGTAGTCTCCACCTACAATTAGGTAATAAAAGATGAATATATTTCACCTTGAGAAAGACGGATAATTTAAAAAGCGAGAAAGACGGCAATTTTATTACCAATACGGATAGAGGAAGATGAGAGGGGAAGAATAAGATGAACTTACGTGAATTTGAGCGAGAATTGAAGGCGTAGCGATGATTCTAAGTTTGAGCAAGTATGGAGGCTAGGGTTTTGGTGTTTACTAGAGAGGGAGAAGAAGATGATGAATGAGGGTGAGTTAGGGTTAAGGGGGAGTATATGTAAGGTGAGTCGGAAAAGTCAACGAAAGTCAAAGACGGTTCAAAAGTCAAGAAAAGTCAAAGACGACTTAAAAGTCAAGAAAAGTCAAAGACGACTTAAAAGTCAAGAAAAGTCAAACTCGCCTTAAGACGGGATTCTCATGGAATCTCGCGGAAATTCCAAATACGAACTTGGAAATTCTAAATTCGACTCGAAACATTAAATTCAAATTTAAAACTTAAATTTGCTGAAAAGTATCCGTAAAATATTTCTACTAGAAAAATAGGGTACATTTCCGGGTGTTACAGCTTCCTTTGACTAGGGCCAGGTCTGTAGGCATGAGAGGATTAGTACCATAAACTGTTTCAAAAGGACTCTTACCTGTGCTGCTAGAGGGGGCTCTGTTGAAGGCAAACTCAGCTTGTGCTAGCCTGAGATCCCAATCTTTCAAGGATTTTGAAACAATACTCCTCAAGATCTTCCCTAAGGTCCTGTTAGTGACTTCTGTCTGCCCATCAGTTTGAGGATGGTGAGAAGTACTAAACAGTAGCCTAGTCTTCAATAGCCTCCACAATGTCCTCCAGAAGTGACTCATGAACTTTGTGTCTCTATCTGAGACAATGCTCCTAGGTACACCATATAACTTGACAACCTCCTTGAAGTATAGCTCAGCCACTCCCAAGGCATCTTCAGTCTTTTTACAAGCAATGAAATGTGCCATCTTACTGAACCTATCTACAACCACCATGATGGAATCCTTTCCCCTTTGAGTTCTTGGTAGTGCTACAATGAAATCCATGCTGAGATCTTCCCATGGCTTGTTTGGTATTGGGAGTAGTGTGTAAGGACCAGCCTAAAAATGTGCTTTGGCTAGCTGACAAGACCTGCACCTCTTGAGAGCATCTTGCACATCGCTGAGCATCTTAGGCCAATAGAACTGATATGTAGTATATCATAGGTCTTCTGTACCCCAAAGTGACCAGCAAGGCCATTGGAGTGAACTTCTTTGACCAGCAGTCCCCTATAAGGTCCCTTAGGTACACATAGTTTGTTTCCATAGAATAGGTAGCCTTCCTGGGCTGTGTATTTGCTCCCTTTCTTAACTTGCCCTTCTTGATGCACCTCCCATTCATTCCTGAAAACTGGGTCTTCCTGATAGAGTTCTTTCATGAACTCAAATCCCAACACCCTTTGTTCCATGAATGTTAACATCACAGATCTCCTAGACAATGCATCAGCCACAATATTGTTCTTGCCCTCTATATACTTGCTGGAGAATGAGAAGGACTGCAAGAACTCTACCCATTTGGCATGTCTGGGATTGAGTTTATGCTGCCCATTGATGTATTTGAGGGCCTCATGATCAGAATGCAGCACAAATGGCTTAGGTTTTAAGTAATGTCCCCAATGATTCAATGCTCTCAGAATAGTATAGAACTCCTTGTCATATGTGGAGTAGTTAAGCTTAGCCCCATTTAACTTCTCACTGAAGTATGCAATAGGCTTCTTCTCTTGTGTAAGCACAGCTCCTATGCCAAGGTCACTGGCATCACACTCTACCTCAAAGAGTTTGTTAAAATCTGGTAGAACCAATATTAGAGATTTACACAATAGCTCCTTGATCAGATTGAAGGACTTCTCAGCTTTATCACTCCACTTGAACTCTCCCTTCTTCATGCACTCAGTAATAGGGGCCATGATTGAGCTAAACCCCTGTATGAATCTCCTGTAGAAAGAGGCTAACCCATGAAAACTTCTAACATCAGTAACAGTTTGAGGAAGGGGCCATTCCTTGATTGCTTGAACTTTCTCAGGATCAACTGCTACCCCTTTCTTAGAAATGATGAACCCCAAGAAATAAACCTCAGGCTGCATGAAGGTGCACTTCTCTAGTTTGCCATACAATTTGTTCTTTCTTAGAACCTCAAACAATAATCTCAAATGCTGCAAATGTTCTCCCTTAGTTGAACTGTAAAAAAGGATGTCATCAAAGTAAACCACCACACATTTTCCCAAATAGGGTCTCAGGACCTCTGTCATCAATCTCATAAAAGTACTAGGGGCATTAGACAATCCAAAAGGCATTACCAACCACTCATAGAGTCCATGTTTTGTTTTGAAAGCTGTTTTCCACTCATCTCTTGCTCTTATCCTTACTTGATGGTAGCCCTGCCATAGATCAATCTTTGTGAACACTTGAGTCACACTCAACTCATCCAGAATATCATTAAGTCTAGGTATGAGGAACCTATACTTAATGGTAAAGTTGTTGATGGCTCTACTGTCAATGCACATACGTCAGGTCCCATCCTTCTTTGGTACAAGCAAAGCTGGCACAGCACAAGGGCTGAGGGACTCCCTGACATAACCCTTGTTTAGCAGCTCACCTACTTGAAGCTGGAGCTCCTGTGTAGCCTTAGGATCACTCCTGTAAGCTGGCTTGTTGGGTAGGATAGCTCCAGGTACTAGGTCAATGTGGTGTTCTATTCCCCTCAGTGGTGGCAGTCCACTAGGGAGCTCAGTAGGAAAGACATCACCATAAGCTTCTAGAACAGGCTTGACCTCTTCAGGGATATCAACCATGCTTATCCCAGTCTCCTTGGTAAGCAGTATGTAAACAGGTTGTAACTCACTTAGCTCTTGTACTATTTCTGACTCACTTATCAACATGACTTCCTTGGAAGCCTCACTCATGGGGGTTGGGTTGATCTTTAAAGCAGGTGGTAAAGGTGCCAGGATGATTTTCTTCTTCCCATACTTAAAAGTGTAGGTGTTGTCCCTCCCATAGTGAATGTCATCCCTATCAAACTCTCATGGCCTTCCCAGCAAGAGGTGACAAGCATTCATAGGTAGAACATCACACAAACTTTCATCTACCCTTTACCAATTGAGAAAGGTACAATACACTGCTTATCCACCTTAATCTCAGCTCCTTTGTTCAACCATCTGAGTTTGTAAGGTAGGGGGTGGTCCTTGGTGGGTAGTGCTAGTTTGTCTATCAGGGTTTTGGAGGCCACATTAGTGCAGCTTCCACCATCAATAATGAGATTGCAGACCCTACCCTTGATAGTACATCTGGTCCTAAAGATCTGGTGTCTCTGGTCCTTTTCTAAGGGCTGAGGTTGAGCATGCATTACCCTCCATGTTACCAAACTTAACCCAGCATCAGGTTCTATCAATTCCTCACTAGCCTCTATCTCAGGCTCTTCCATTTCATCATCACAGACCAACACCTCATCCTCTCCCCAATGAATTACTTCTAGGGTGCTCAGAGCTCTTTTAGATGGAAATTCTCTAGCAAAATGTCCATATCCTTGACATTGAAAACACTTTTTGAGAGGGGTAGTTTTTCTTTGGCCTGCATCAACAGCCTTGCCTTTATCAGGGTTGAAAGGAGTCTTAGTAGGAACCACAGGTTCTCCTATCTTGACTCCTACAAAGGGTTTGAAGGTAGGGGTTCTAGAAGGTGTCTTAGAGGTACTGGCTTTTCCTTTCCCCAACTTTTCTACCCTTAAAGACAAGTTGACAGCTTCCTCAAAGGAGTATATATTTTGTAGCCTGATTTTACTAGCTATCCTCTCATCTAAACCTTCTAAGAACCTTGCTATCTTTTGCTCAAATTTCTCAACAACCTCACATTGCAGTGTGAGTTGTTCAAAGTCCCTTATATAAGACTCTACAGGTCTTTGGTCTTGTTTCAGGTGAGTGAGCTTAATGAACATGTCCTAAGTGTAGTCCCTAGAGACAAACTTAGCCCTCATTTTCTTTTTAAATTTGAGCCATGACTTAACAGATTCTTTTCCTTCCCTAACCCTCAAGGTTTTCATATTTTCATACCACAGTGAGGCATAACCTTTTAGTTTCATGATAGCAACCTTAAAAGCCTTTCTATCAGTGTATCCTTTAAACTCAAAGACTCTTTCTACAGACCTCAACCAATCTAGGCAATCATCAGGGTTCATGCTACCTAGAAAGTCAGGGATTTCTACCTTTATGTCTTTGTCTTGGTGTCTGAGAAGACTTTGATCTGAGCCATCTGAGTCTGACATTTCAAATTGATCTACAGGTTGCCTCCTCCTTCCTCCACCTTGTGGGAAAGGTGCTCCTCTTCCTCGACCTATGCCTTCTCTTGTGTCATTGTTCTATTGGCCCTCAAGAAGTTCATTGACAGACCTGGAGACTTCCATCACAGTTCTGACAAGACCTTGAACTGTGGTTTCAAGACCTGTAATTCTCTCTTCACTCATGGTTGATTTTGTGTTTTTAATGTAGTTAGGTAAATGAACTCACAAACCTAAGCTCTGATAACCAATTGCAATGTAAATACTCAGAAAACAGAACTTAATAACATGTACAAAGCTTAAGAACTCACAACTAGATTGTTTCTATTCTAAGGCTGAAAATGCTAGAGAACTTATGACAGATAGTACTTAGCCAAAGCACAAAGCCAATGGACTAAGGTTGAGAGGCAAACCTCAGCACACAGCAAGATATTATACCCTCAAGTCCCAGCACTAAGCAAAGGACAATCCTCAAGAACACAGCCAAGAGTTGAATAGAAACAGAGTTTCAATTTTGTGTTTTACTTCAAATATGTCTTTCATTCATAAGGAATAAGCCTTATATAGGCAATGAGATTACATCCTACTCGTTCATTACATCTAGGGCCATAGTTGGCTTACAAAAGAAACAGAAATAACAGCTACATTGTTCAGAACTAAAGCAATAAAGTAGAAAAAGCAGTTCACATAAGACAATCTGACTTAATTGGTTTGTTTGGGTTGATCTGGTGAAGGAGTGGACTTTTAGGCTTGGTTATTGAGCCAGACTGGAGTAGGATGAGTGCCAAAGGGTCTGCTAAAAGATCCTCGAGCTAGTTTGTTCAAAATAGGAAGGTTTGATAGTGACATTTGAACTACAGCAAAAAGGCTGAATTCTGGACAGTTTGAGTTTGTCCCTAAGCTAACTTTTGTTGTGTGCAATTCCTGGAGAAGAATCCTTGGGCAAAGTTGTAGAGGACCCTCCTAAGATTGATCACTGGTTAGGCTTGTTTGAGTGTGTAAGGCCCCCATGGACCCAGTTTAGAAGGACTGTGATTGACTGGTTGTGGCTGAGGGTTGTTGCTGTTGTGTTGGGTTTGTTTTGTTGTTAGCTGGCTGTTGTTTTGGCTAAGGCTTGGGAAGTGGATGGCTAGGCTTTGTTCTGGCTGGTGGGGTGTTGTTTTTGCTGGCCTGAGGTGGTGGTCACTTGGACTGAATAAAACATTGTCATAACTAGTCATGGTGTTGGTTGTATTGTTGTTGTTGTCTTGAATGATGTTGTTGTCTTGAGCTTGTGTCTTGCCTTGATCATGTACTCATGTTGCAAGCAACGTCGAACACGGGAGGTTAGGAATAATAATATTCCGCTTCATACTGGGGTTCCTCCTTCGGTGGCGACTGAGTAGGATCCTGAGTCCAAAGATATTTGGACTCCTTGGACTAAAAAGACAGTGGCTCCTGAGACTCTAACAGATAAGGCTCCTGGGTGGGTGAATAAGGCAAGAACCGAGGCTCGGTAGTCAGCGGAACTCGATACATAGCAGTTGAACCGGGTCTTTAAAACTAATTCCAACATATTCAGTCACCTAGCCAAGAACTGGGCTTGCACAGGTTGTTCCACCAAGAAATATCCAAGAGAATGCCAAACCAAAGGCTCATGTTGATCCCAGGAAGTTTATCTCTTCAAGTCACTCCAGGTCCATCTAATTATGAATAAAATCAAACAACAGCTCAAGGTTCAACATGTTTCAAAAACTCTACTTTTAACCTAAGTCCTTCTTTTGATGGACTTAAGTACGAGGCCAAGAATAAGGTGTTTGAAAAGGTCATATTAAATCTAAGGCCCAAAAGAACCACCCAAAATATTAAGGCAAGCCAAGGAAAGACAAGCTTATATTTTTACCATTTCAGAAAACAAGACAATATGCTTTGCTCAATGTTGCAACCTATTCTTTTACTTTGCTTTCTGCTATCTCTATCTTTCTTTCGCGTCCTTATTAGTAGACATTCATATATATTTTTTTTAACTTGTTCTAAGCCTACTGTAAGCCTCTAGATGTATGTAAGATCAAGGGATAAGATTCAACCTAATGACCTATATAAGAGCCATTTTGCAACATATAAGAGGCAGATGTGAATATACAAAAATCCTAAGATTTTCTCTCTTAACACTTCAACTTGTGCATTGTCTGTAGTTGAAACCCTAGGCCTGGTAATTAACCTATGTTAAACTGTGGTTAATTGATCAAAGCATGTTGTTGGTAAGACTAGATTGATCATCTGCCTGCTCTAAATCCATTTAGTATTGTTGTTAGTCTGTACTTAGATTAGCTTGTGTCTAACTATGGGTTTTATGAGTTCAAATTGTTTAAGTTGCCATTCTATTTTCCCTCGTTTATCTGTGGAATTTAGTTTGATAAATAGTTAAATACTCCCTCTTATCCTCAATAACATTCCCCATTTTTATTTTCGTCTATTCACAATACTTTCCAATTTTCATTTTTTTGTAAGTGTTTGTGTGATCCAAATTTAATTCTATGGTGGGGTAGTATATTTGTGTGGTCCAAATTTAATTATATGGTGGGGTAGTGTGTTTCTTAGTTTTTGTGTTAAAGTGAAAGGGGAAGGTTATTGAGAATAGGAGAGAGTATATTCAGTCCTTCCTTGTGAGTTAAGTCCTGAACTCCAATTTTATTTTATTTTTGTGAATCCCTACCTTGATATTGTACCTATTATATACTTGTATAATGTTAAATGTTAAATAAATGATTTTGAAAATATTATTATACTGTACAAACGTTAACTTATTATGTTATATATACCATGAAATTTCATTAAATTTATTTTGTTCAAAAATATATTTCATAATATGGGTAGTCTATTCTGATTATCAACTTAAATCTATTTCGTAATATGGCTTGGTAAAAGAGTTTAATGTGTGAGTACATTCATATTTCAAAGTATAGGTTGCAGGGGCGGACCCAGGAATTTTCCCTATGGGGGGCACAAATTTTTTTTCCGAGTTACAACAACGAATTTATTACCCCTTACGACGGGAATGTTTTTATAGCTCGATTTAATCTTATTCTATGGATTTTAATGGCCTAATCTCGCTAAAACAAGGCAATATTTTGAAAATGTGGGCGCAATAATATTTGAAATTTTCATAATTCCATAGTGAATTTTGCGGTCGATTTTCAAACCCATACATGCAATACTTCCTCAGTTCCATAGAATAGTTTACGTATTCCATTTTAGGCCGTTCCACTTAGTTCTTTACGTTTCTTTTTATGGACATCAATAATTATGTTAAATTACCATACTATCCTTGTAAAAAAGTTACCCCACTTGTTTTCACTCATTCTTAATACAACAAACAAAAGCAACTTATAAGAGGACAATTTGGTAAACTAATATATGTAAAAGTAGGTACCCCACTTGTTTTCACACATTCTTAATATTTGTGCAAAAAGGAAACGTAAACTATTCTATGGAACGGAGGAAGTATATGCTAGTCAGACTTTTGAAAAAAAACATAACCATGGTAATCAAACCAACAATCTTATAGTTAAATTATTATATAAATTCGAATAAACATTAACAACACACTCATATTTTGAAAAAATTCAGAAAGTAAGAAATAAGTAAAAAAAATGTCTTAAAATTATCATATGATGGACAGTTAGATTTGGTTTATTACCATTTTTAGGTCTTCAAATACACAAATATAAGAGTTGTCAAAGTGGTCACCTGCTAAAGTTTTGTACAAATGGTTGGGGGTTCAAATCCCACCAACATCATAAAATTATTAAATTTTAAACAACTTAAAAAATGAGTGCAGCAAGGCTCGAACAAAGGTCTCTAAAGAAGTTGAATGCTACACTTACCAACTTAGCCACATTGATTGATATTATAAATGCCAATGTTTATTATTTAATACAAATTTCCAGAAATTCATGGTGGGCACGTGCCACCCTTGGCCCCCCCTCAAATCCGCCCCTGATAGGTTGACCCAGTTGATGAATGTACTACAATTATACATGTCCAGACTTAGATCCGTTCTTGTAAACCCAACGTGACTCAACCTAGTTTTTTTAAGTTAAATACCCATTAATCTTGACTCGAACTTGAAATGACTTGTTGTTTTAGTGTCTAAATCCAACCCGCTAGATCAAAGAAATAATACAAGTGTTTTTAATACAAAGACGATAAATAATTAATATAACTATATTCTTAATATTAAATTTGATTTAATTATAAATAAAATATTCTTTCTAGCTCAAAATATAGTAAAATTAAAGATGACAATTTATTTTTATTTGTATTCCGACTCTAATCTGACCCGTGTTTTGACCCACCTTGTATATCCCGACTCGTTTAGCATGCTACTCTCAACAGCCCCTTATTCATATATCTGAAAAGGCTAAATAGCTCGTAATCTCCCTCCTTTTGAAATCTCACTCTCTTCTTCCATTAAGAACCCTACTTTATAATAGAGAGTAACATAAAAGCTTCAATTTATTACTTTAAATTAGAAACATGATTTTAATATCAATTTTATAACAGGTTTTTTATACGGAATATTACTTAGTAATTAAAATATTTATTAAATGTAACTAAACATTTATAATTGTTTCTAAATAAGTACGGCTAGTAATTAATATGGTAAAAATATTAATTTCAATATGCTAAAAATCAATGTCAAAATTGGTAAACAAAATGTGTTGTGAAATATCTTTCACCAGTATTCTAAACCATGTTTTTTATCCAAATTATGTTTACCCGTATTCTATCTCGCCCCGCCTTATGCCTTTAACAAAAACTGATTCCCAGAATGCAACTATAACAGATTGATCTAGTTCATCCGAAGTCGGCTCAAAGTGACTTAATATGAAAAAAAATCCAATATATAAAATAATCGTATAACAACACATGTAAAATCCAAACTGATGTAAAATACAAATTGTATGAATAATGTGTTTCAAATTATCATTTATTTTAAATTAGATTAGAAGTCAAGTTATGTAATATGAGTTGCTTCACATTGGACAAACTAACTCGTTCAATTTATCTGAAGTACAAACCCAAAATGACCCTGCCTGACCTAACCCGAACTCTGTAAACTTGAAATTGACCAACACAAATTCGATCTAGTTGACCCGTTTGGCAGGCCTACTTCTAGGTAACAATATCCCAATCACATAGGCCCAATAAATCACTTAATAAAAATATAAAATAATATATTTATTGTAATAATGTAGTATTTTAAATTGGTAACTTACATATTAAAATATGAGGTTTCTTTTAGACTAAAATACGTTAGTTTTCATCATAAGTTGATATGTTGGTTTTTTTATATTAAAATACGTTAGTTTTTATTGACATGAAGTTTTAAATATATAATTAATAGCTTAATATTTTAATATATTTTCATTGTTTTTTTTTCATTGGGTCAATCTTATGATATAAAACGGTCTTATATGAGATTAGATGATAACACATATACATTCTAAATTGTACTCCCTCCTTTGTTAATGATGTTCCTATGTTCCCACTTCTTGAATATATGTGAGAAGTATTTTAATAAAGTGGAGCAACAATAAGATATAGATGAAGTAATAATAGACTCTGAAGTGAGATACATCAGTTAAACAATGGTCGGGCCGCCAACAATTGGAGTTTGGCCAAAATTATTTTCCCGTATCACCCAGTAAGTAGATTATGCATCTGATGTATTACAATTAGTTGTTAGTTTTTGAGGTTTATGATAAGGTTGTTGAGATTTGTTTTAAAGATTACGAGTTCAACTATAAAGTTTCTAAGTTAGTTCACTAAACATTAAGCTCAATTTTTTTTTTACTATAACTCTAAACTATTACGTATAAACTCAATAAAATGTGAGTTTTGACGGCAAAAACTTTAAATTGTAACCTATAAATTTCAAAAAGCTTACAAAAAATACACATAAGCTCAATACAGATTAGATCTGAGGTACTATATCCGATATATGTTTCTTTTTCCGTACCTATTACGAACCCTATTGACCCCTTAATTAAATAAGCCAAATAAACACCCATTCATCTATCACCACTCCTCGATTCTCATCACTCTCACCTTCTCAATCTCATCCTTAGACCTTTTTTTTTATAAAATTGATGATGAACATATGCGTTGCCCTTCCTTTTGCTATATGATAATCCTGATGGGAAGGAAGGAGACTCACTCATGATTGGGAAATACATGTTCCTATGACCCCTTCTGTGCTGAAAATCAAAGACCTTGAGATGCAGGTTGCAACATCTAAATTTAATGCTATGGTGGACAATAATGGTGTTGCTGCAGATACAGGTAAGGAAGGTGTTGAGGACTAGGAGATCTTCTCTGGTCTAGGTAAAATGGTTGCAGGTTGTTTGGATGTTGTTTTTTCTGTGCAAGGTCCAGTGCAGGGCCCTACTACTCCCAAGGTGATCTAGAGGAAGAGATCTGAGGAACCAGGGGAGATCAAGCTTGGACTGGTTGCTGCAACAGACACTGCTGCTGTTAGTAGAAAGAGGAAGTGTAAGCATGAATGATATGCAACTGATGTACCTGAGGAAGCTTTGATCTCAGTGGCCAAGGCGAAATCTTATATGATTCATACTGCTAAGAAGAGTTGTTCTGGTGTCCAGGATAATGAGGGGTACATGTTACTACTGACAATAAGGAAGAATATGTGGTGTCCCATGGCTTTAGGCTGAAGGTTGATGACTTCATTCTGATGGATAGCTCCCATGAGAACTCATTCAACTATGATGGCAACTGTGAAGGAAGGGCTTTTGCGAAGGTTGAGCCAATCAAACCTCCTCTTTCACAAAGATAGGCTTAATCTGGAATTGTAGGGGCATAAATGGTGCGCTCTCCCCAATAATTCCTTGGCTTATAGCATCTATTAGTAGTAACAAGTATGATTTTATGTTTTTAATTGAAACTAAGTGTAATGCAAGCCTTATAAGCCCTATGTTTCGCTCGTTTGGTTTTGTTGAGAGTGCTGAAGTTGATGCCCTAGGAGCATCTGGAGGTCTTTAGGTTGGATGGAAAAGTGGGTCTAAGATGAGATGTTGTATAAAAAGAAATAACTTCATCGTTCTTTATGTTGAGAATTGCAATGGTTTGTCTTGGTTATATTGTGTTCTTCTATGGTGACTCAAAGACTTCGACTAGAAGTGGGGTTTTTGATGAACTAGGCTCATACATTTCAGGCTTAGATCATCCTTTTTTTTTATTGTTGGTGACTTTAATCAAGTCGAATTTAGTTATGATAATTGAGCGAAAATAAAACTCATATTAATGGAGCCCTAGCTTTTAGTAAATGGAGGATATGACATGAATTAATGGATATTCCCTTTAAAGGACCACGATTTACATGGTGCAATAATTGGGATGGAAAAAAGAGGGTGTATCAAAGTCTTGACGAAAGCTTAAGGGTTGAAGGATTGGCTGGCCTCTTCCCGAACTCATGGGTCAAGCACTACCCTATTTAGATCTCCGATCACGAACCAATAGAAGTTAATTTGAATCTTATCAAGAATTATTTGAAAACGGCGTATAGGCCAGGCTTGGAATTTTGACTTCGAGGAATGTCTAGAGTTGATAAAAGGAAAATGGACGACTAGAGTAGAAGGTTCGACGGGATTCAGACTGCTGAGAAAACTCATTATCATCTGATCTGGAATTCTCTTCGAAAATGATCGCTAGACAAGAAAAAGGAATGGAGGGGGAGATGGAATGATTTTGATAATAAGTTGGAAGAAGGCCTAGACATAGCTTTGAAGGATGGGATGAAAGAGGAAGCTTTTGAAAAGACAAATGACGAACTGGTCAACTTCGCATCTACAATGGCGATTTACTGGAGGCAAAGAGCTAAGCTAAAATGGGAGGTTGACGGAGATACGTGCACTAAGAACTTCTTTAATTGGTTTAAAGGAAGAGCAGACGCTAATTTCATCATGGGCATCAAAGACTTTTCTAATACATGGGTCTATGATGATAATGAGATTTGTGAATTATTTCGGGTGGCGTTCTACAAACTTTTTAATCCGGATGAGAATATACAAAGTTTCCCCATAATGAAGGACCCAGTGATGAGAATGTGAATTTTTTTAGGAATGTCACTTATAAGGTAAAGGAGGATGACCTGGATTTCCAAAATAAACCTTTTACTAAGAAGGAAGTTTATCGTGCAGTTTTCCAATTGGGCGCCCTCAAATCTCTAGGTCTGGATAGTATTCCAGCCATATTTTACCAAAGGTGGTGGTAATTTGTGAAGAAGGAGGTGTCTGAAGCAGTACTTCTAGCTCTAAATTCGGGAAGAATTCTTCGGGAAATGAACCGTACTTTTATCACCTCGGTCCCAAAATGCGAAAACCCTGAAAGAGTGGATGATTATAGGCCTACTAGCTTGTGTAATATTATTATGAAGATCATCACAAAATGTACTACTAATAGGCTTTTTAGGGTGATGGCTGCCTGGTTGGGGATTTCCAATATTCTTTTTGCCCCGGGTAGAAGTATTGGAGATAATATCCTGCTTGCTCATAAGGTCATCAGTAAAATCAACAGAACTATGAAAGGTAGGAATCGGAGCTTTGCCTTCAAAGTGGATATGAGTAAGGCCTATGACAAGATATGATGGGGATTCCTATATCGCTCCCTATTAAGTTTTGGATTTGAGGATAGATTCATAAACCTAATCATGAATTGTGTCACTAAGGTTTCATATGAATTCCTCGTCAATGGATCACCCCCTCAACAATTCCAACCATTATGCGGTTGGGACCATCTTTCGTCGTTCCTCTTTATCCTGTGTACGAAAATACTATCTTAAAATATTTTGTACGCTAAAAAGGAAGGCTTGTTAACTGGGATACATATTTTTAGCACCACCTATCTCCCACCTTCTTTTGCGGATGATTCCATTTTCTTCCTAAATGTTCAGAAGGATACATATACACGCTTTAAAGACATCTTTCAAAAATATTGTAAGGAGTCTGATCAAGTCATCAATACTGATAAGTCTGGCATCGACTTTAGCCCCAACACTACGCTGGCTAATATCACTAGAGGTATAACAATTCTAGGTATCAAGGGTAATAAAGGGATTGGGAAATATCTAGGTATCACTAGTAACTTTTCGGGATCGAATAGAGAGGTCTTCAGAGCCCTCAAGGAAAGGGTTAAAAGGAAAATTTCTTCCTGGAATGGAGTTCTCCTATCACCTGATGGAAGGCTTACATTGATTTCATCAGTCTTAGCCAACCTCTCCAATTATGTTCTAACGGTATTCAAAATACCGGGAATTGTCGCTCATAAGGTTAATTCTTTACTTGCACATTTCTGATGGGTAGGGGTGAAATCATCGAAACCTATCCATTGGTGTAGTATGAATTTCCTAAGTCTCCCTAAAAGTAATGGTGGAATGGGTATTAGGAACACCCATTGCCTCAATCAAGCCTTACTTGCTAAACAGGAGTGAAGAATCCTTAAGATGTCGTCCTCAATTCTGAGCAAAGTATTCACTAAGAAAATTATTAGGCTGGAACCTTCCCCGGACGATATCTACATTAAACATGGGGTAACTTGTCATGGGCCTCCAGAAGTTTATTATGGGGGTTGCATTTTATTCTCCCAAATATTAGCTGAAATATTTGCCTTAGTTATGATATAAACGTTTGAAACTCGAAGTGGATTAGTGGTAGACGTCCAGATGAGCTGACTGCTAATGGCGACATCATTAGAATAATCTACCATGATTTAAAAGTGAAGGGTTTAATTCTTGACGAGGGGGGTTGGAATCGAGATCTTGTTAATGGAAATTTTAATGAGGAATGGGAAAGGAAAATTCTGGCTATTCTAATGTGTCATTCGGTGAATTCTGACTATAAGTATTAGCTATTTACAAATACTGGTGACTACTCAGTGAAAAATGGCTATTCGATTCTCATATCCTCATATATAGATAGGTGGGGGAGTTAGAAGGATGCCTCGAGAATGGACCCTTGCTGTAAGGAATTCTGTAGGGCGGGACTGTGGAAACTCCCGCGTCCGCATAAGTGGAAGATCCATGGAGTCGCATGGCTAATACCCTCTCAGCCGACAAAGAATTTCGGAGAAGGGGAATTGAATTCGACCCTACGTGTGAGCTTTGTCCAGATGATGAGGCTATGGAGACGGCTGAGCACTTGTTTAGGGACTGCTTGGTTAGTACAAGGATCATGGGTGGCTTTCACTTAGGTATTGTTACGGATAATGCTGTAATATTGCCATTGGCAACTGGATTATTAACTAGTTAAAGTACCTCGCGAAGATGGAAGACCACCCATCCGCAACCATTCAGTTCTTGGCTACGGTATGGGCCATCTGAAGGTTTAGGAATCAAAGGGTCTTCCAAGGAGAGTAACCCCTATAGATGCTTCAAATTTGAATGCTCTCAGGCTTCATCAGCCTTAAATGCATGGTCTAAGGGGCACACCTCTATCAACAACCACTCTGAAACCCATGGGGATGAGTTTAGCGAAATTAGAGATAGACTAAAACAGAGATTCCCTTGTCAACTTATAGGAGGTAGCAATGAGTGCAACATGATTCGTATAAAAGTGGATGCGGCTTGGAAACCATCACTAAAAGCGGCGATAGGCTGGGTGGTGTTCAAAGAGGATGGCGACCTCCTATATCAAAATGCCATCTCCATGTGGGCCAAATCTGCGCTACAGGCGGAGGCTTATGGTATAAGGAAGGTTGTTCGTTGGAGCCTAACGAATAATTATGTTCACGTTGACATCCTCTCTGATTGTCTACAGGCAATCGTAGAAATTGTGGGTGCAGGAAAACCTCATCACCAAAGCTCTGGGTCATTAGTGATATTCGTCAGGCTTTACCTTATTTTCATTGTATAGTTTTAGCTTTATTCCGCATGCTTTAACCTCATTAGCTCATCAGCTCGCTAGGAGCATGATGAACACATAGATTGTATTCCATTCATTTACTGCTAAAAAAAAAGATAAACATGAAACCTATATCTCATTTGATTTTTATTTAAAAAAGTTAATTTTAAAGGAAATTCAAGCAGATGCAGAAAAAATTATAGTTGTGATTAGGCCTTTTGTTTCAAGGATTGAAGAGATTTGCTTTAAGGGTCGGTATAATTTATTTTAGAACTTTGATTCCAGTTTGGATCTTAGATTTTGTCCAATTTCTTTTCATTAGACTTGTTTTCTTTTTATGTCTCTATTTTTCATTTTTAAAAAATTGAAAATAAAATAACTTATCTTCAATAAATGAGTATATCATGAACAGTTTACTATATTAACTTGGTTAATTGTCAATTTAATTTATTAATTTGGTTAATTATATATTTTACTAATAATTAATGGAAAATAATCAATCCATATTTGTGATCAATTCTAAGATTTCATTTTTAAATTTCTAAAAGTTTATTTTTTGTTTCGATTGAAGTTTGAGTAAAGCTATTCCAGAGTAATTAATTATTATTTAAATTTAAAATAAGAATTTTTTATGAGTTTATAGCGTACTCTTGTTTTTGTTTTCTGTTTAATACATAATAAATTTGTAGATTGTACTTATTTGATTGTTAAATTAAGTTATTAATTCCTATAATTATTCAAGTTAGTTAATGGGTAGTTCATAACAATCACATATCTAAATAATTATTCAACTTGATTGTGTACGAAGTATAAAAAAATTGATACTGTAAATAAATAATGATAGAGAAGGTGGGTTAGTGTGGATCATCAATTTAAAAATAAATGAAAAATAAACTTTCAACCATAGAGCGATACATCAAATATGTGGTTGTTGCTTTAATAAATAAGGATATTATATAAAAAGTTATTGTTTAAGATGAAACTATCCGTCTTAGGCTTAAGACGGATCAAATATGTTAAATACGGCAAAAGTAAAATGCCTAATAAATAATAAAAAAAAATGATCTTATATGCAGACAAGTTAACAAGTAAGATTTTATTTGATCCATCTTAAGAGAGACAATTTATATTGTTAGAACATGCAAAAGGGTCGGGCCACACCCAAATGAAGGAGAGACAGACCAATTGATAACGCAAGAGAGGTTTTATCCTAAAACCAATTGTCTATAGTTTGAATAACCTCCTTACTTATTACGCAAATTCTTATTTTAGACGGGCTATTTTCCGTCTGAATAAGACGGATTAAATGTAGCCAATTTACAATAAAATGTTACAATTTTATGATAAAATGTTACAAATATTTTCAAGTAAAAAGTGACAGTTTTAGTTATAACATTTTGTCATTAAATGGTTACATTGTATCTGTTAGAATTTGCAAACGGGTCGGGCCACACCCAAACGGAGGAGAGACGGTCCACTTTACAACACAAGGGAGGTTTCATCCTAAAACCAATTGGCTATAGGAGAAGTAGCCCCCTTGGTTATAAAGTGGTAACATCTCTCTTTCTCCAACAATGTGAGACAACTCACATGTGGGTTTTATATTCCAACACGACCCCTCACATGTGAGATCCCACCAGGGCGAAACCATGGGAGCGCACCGAAGTGGGAATTAACAAATCCTCAAATAGGCCCTCCACCGGTGGCGTAATTTGGGCCCAGTTTAAATTCGAAACCCAGGACGAAACCTTGGGCTCGGATACCATGTTAGAATATGCAAACGGGTCGGGCCACACCCAAACGGAGGAGAGACGGTCCACTTTACAACACAAGGGAGGTTCCATCCTAAAACCAATTGTGTGACACCCTCAAATTTGCGGAAAGAAAAAAAATAATTTAACTAAATAAAAGATAAGAATACATAACGAAGGTGTCTTAAAATAAAAAGGTTCAACAAAAAGGAAATAATATTATACAAAATAAATATCCAAAACGGGAGACATATCTCCGGTATAAATACGGAAATAAAAGAGTGTATAATAATATACAATCCTAAAGAACCGAATATAGGTCCAAGGTAAATACTTCGCTCGCTAGCTCGTCAATGTACCCCAAATATGCATCACCACCTGTTCGACCGCATTAAATATAAACACGGAAGCCACAGTCAGTGGGGAGTAACTCCGAGTTTTCCCAGCCACGAAATGTCGAGTTTAATTAAACATGAATAACATAAAAGCAATGTATATGGAAAATACAAAACCTTAACATCTACGATATGCTTATCATGTTATGAAACAATTAACTAACATATAACCTAGCATATGAAAGCTATCATGTGAAAACCGTTAACAATCATAATACGAGGTAGGGAAGTGGTATGCTAGCTCAGAGGTTACCATTAAACATGGCCATGATCACACACTCAAAACCCTAATCAAACATAATATCATGTGAATCTAGTTAACTCGGTATCCAAACTCTACAACCTTAGACGGCTTGCATCTCACCTTCTAAGATTAATAGAATCATACAAACATGAAAACCAATACTTCTACAAACAGGCATAAGTTCTTAGTCCAGTCAATAGTCGACTTCTGTAACTCGAGGCTATACCACAAGGTAGGAAAACATCCTAGTCCTAGACTGATCAGACCTAGCGACAACAGCTATTCCATTCCCCGTCTCATGACAAAACAGTACACAAGAATCTCTACTAGGCGACCCCTAGACAGAGTTGGCTAGTACTTAAGCTGGCTCCATTCCCAAAGTGGAACTCTTAGGCAGCCATGCCCCGACTTGGAGATAAGCCCCCCAGGCCGTGACACAAAAGCTATCAAGCTGTGAACTCCATATGCTCGTTAAAGATAGTACGGCCTATCTAGGTCATGGTCCAAGATACTCATTTAGAATTAGAATGGTCAAGACGCCATATACTCATAATTCTCTATGGGTACTTAGTCAACACGACATATATCATACAATCAAACAGTCACGGGAAAAACATCCTATCATGTGACTAATTGCATCTAAATCATATTCAAATAACATATCGCCTCATATCTACTAAGGCTAATTCATTAATTAAATACAACCTTACTTTGAAGACAAATCCCCGACCCGAGTCCCGCGACGGGTCATCAGTCAAAACGGGGCTGACTAGATCTTAGTTTGACCAAACCCGTTTGGTCAAACCGGCTAGAAACAGCGTCTTTACCACATAGACTTGATCATAAAAATCATCATATTCATTACATGTTATTTTATTAAAACTTCTAACATGTGAATTATTTAATCTTACTAAAACCCGCTTGACTTAAAGGATATGAAATTTACTATAATCTCGTATTATAATTTCTAACATGTGAGAAATAATAATTTTATGAAAAACCTTTTTAATTAAATATTTTACTTATTAATATTTCCCACTTGCTAAATGTTACAAAACACGATAAATTAACACTAAACTCAAAAACCGTCACAAGTCCAAAGAGGGACCCACGGGCTGATTTTGGGTCGGACCTAACATGGGCCTGGACTGGGCCCACGGTTGTTTTTGGGCTGTTTTGGGCTTTTTGATTGACTTTACTAAAAACCGTTTCTTAATATTTCCCGCATGCTTAACATATTTAAAACCCGTCAAAACAACAACCAAACAATCAAACATCGACACAACACCAACGGACCAAAGCCGGACCAATCCAGACCGGACCAGGACCGGCCTGAACCGGCCTGAACCGGGCCTGAACCGGCCGGTTTGGGCTGGTTTTTCCGGCCATTCTCCACGGTTCAAACAACCAAAATTCCAATTAAATTCTAACATGTTTTTAATTAACAACATCCATTTTTAAACATCCAATTCAACCATCATCATACAAAGATCATTATTATGAACAATCATCCAAATTCATCAAGAACACTAACATATTAAAAATACCATACAACATGAAAATCATAACCACTTATCATGTTACTAGTAAAAATCCATAAATCATAATAACATGAACAAAAACAAAAGATGAACCAAAAACAAAAGAAACAAAAGATATGTAACATTAAATCGTCGAGTAACTCGGAATCGTTACCTTAGCTAGCAAGATCAATTAGCACCAAAATAAGAAGTATAAAATAAGAAACCCGTCTACTAATCTTCACCCAAAATATACGAGTCACCAAACTCGTCTTCAAAATCTTCCCCTATAAGAAATGACAAGAAAAACATTATTAGAATTTAAACTTGATTTTCCATAATTAAATGTTGAAAACGATTTTGTCGGATTTGAAATTAAACCGTACTTGAAGATGGAGAGCGAAGAGGAGATTCTAGAAATATAAGTTAGGACGGATTTAATTAAGAAATGAAGGTTTTATGATGATTTTGCTCAAGAACGACGAAGAACGGATGAAGAACGACGAAGAACGCTCAAGAACGATTAAAGAAAGTGTTATTTAGATCTTAATTTGATTTATTGTAAAAAGAAAAGTTGTTGGTGAGTAATGTTGGGTGGGAGTGCCGTGTAATTATAGGGAAAAATGGAGTCGGGTTTTGAAATTGTTGTTACGGAATTGACTCGGGTTTTATTATTATAATAAGATAATTAATTAAATATTAAGTTAATTAAATTAAATATCTAGATATTATGTTATATTAATGAAAAGAAATGAAAATATCTAGCCCTATTAGAGGAAGAGGAGCCGTGTGGATGGGTGATTGTCGGGTCTGTTTTGTAAACGGTTTTGCGAAATTTTCGTTGACGGATCGATAAAGTAATAAATATCTAAGATATTATTATTAGTTTAATCAAAAGAAAGAAAATATCCTAAGTGAGTGGAAAAAGGTGACATGGGCGTGTGACTCATGCCAAAGTCGAGTTTCGGGTTTGTTTCGGGATTTAAGTTGACTCGGGAATAGTTAAATGATGTTCGGATTAAACCGTAAAAGTTATTCTTTAAATTCCGAATAAATTCAAAATAATTATATTAAATTATGATAAATCTAATAAATCTTAATAAAAATAAATTAAATTTATTTTTTTAAAATAAATTTCGGTCTTCAAACTTACGAGGCGAGTCGGGAAAAGTCAACGAAAGTCAAAGTCGACTTAAAAGTCAAGAAAAGTCAAAGATGACTTAAAAGTCAAGAAAAGTTTATGACGACTTAAAAGTCAAGAAAAGTCAATGACGACTTTAAAAAGTCAAGAAAAGTCAAAGACGACTTAAAAGTCAAGAAAAGTCAAAGATGACCAAAAACGGGATTTTCATGAAATCTCTCAGAAATTCCAAATACGAACTCGGAATTTCAAAATACGACTCGTAACAATAAATTCTATTTTAAAACTCAAGTTTTGCTGAAAAGTATTCGTAAGATATTTTACTAGAAAAATTGGGTACTTTTCGGGTTGTTACAGTTATCTTGGGACTAGGAGATGGGTTTAGTTGAAATCCGTCAACCGAGAGTTCTAAGAGTAGAATTAGTCCAAAGTTGACTTACCGTCTTTTACATAAAAAGTTGCATAACATGTTCTTTTGTCTAAAATGCGGGTCTCGGAATCGCTTATATAATTTCGTGAGGGGTCATTATATGAGTGACTTGTTTAAATTGTTTATACAAGTAAAATTGATTAAAACAATGAATGTTAATATTTCCTAATTTTGTTGTAGTTATTCATAATTCGCAATGGCAAACAATAACAACACCGTTCAACTAGGAAAAGACTCATGGCTAAGGTCCGTTATGGACAAATGCATCTTAAAAGACGATGGAACTAATTTTGTCGAGTGGGAGCAAACGATCAAGAGCGCGGCGTTATCGGATAACGTTTTGCGCTACTTGACCGAGGCACCTCCAAATGAGCCCGGCCCAAGGGCAACTAATGCGGCCAAAGTCGCCTATGAGGAATACCTTAAGGTAGCAAACGACGTCAAGATGGTCTTGATTTGGTCGATGTCCTTAACCCTTAAGCAACAATACATCACCCTTGGAGCATATGAGATATTCTCTAGGGTGACGTTGGCCTTTTCTCAATCACCCGAGATTCGCCAATACAATGCTATGACTCGGCTTTTTGAAGCCAAGCTAGAGAAGGGCCAAAAGGTTGGCCCACATGTGCTTAAGATGGTGGAACATGTTGACACTCTAGATTGTCTAGGGGTCAAAATTCTTAAGAAGCTAGCGGTTGGCCGCATCCTTCACTCACTTCCTCCCAAGTTTGCCCAAGCTAGGGCAAACTATAACATGCATGGCATGGATAAGAGCTTTCACGAGCTCCATGCTCTCCTTACCCAAGTCGAAAGGGATATGGAAGCAAGTGGGAGTGAGCAAAAGGATGTTCTTACAATGAGATTGAAGAACTTGAAGCTAGGGGTTCAAAAGGGGAAGGGAAAAGCCAAGGCCCAATTTAAGAAGCAAGGAAAGGGAAAGGGCAAAGCTATTATGTATAGTAATGCCAAGGCTAAGGGTAAGAAGCACGCCGAAGCCGAATGCTTTTATTGTAAAGGCAAGGGACATTGGAAACGCAATTGTCCCAAGTATTTGAAGGATAAGAAGGACGGATGTGTGACACCGTCAGGTATAATCCTCTCTTCTCTCTATATGATAGATATTAACTATGCTTGCACTTCCACTTGGGTATTTGATACTGGATGTGGTTCTCACCTTTGTAATCACTTGCAGGGGCTGAAGGACGTGCGAGCACTAGCCAAGGGTGATGTGGACCTACGAATGGGGAATGGAGCAAGAGTTGCCGCCGTCTCCGTAGGAACTTATGTATTAACCTTAGCTAGTGGTCTTGAGTTGTATTTAAATAATTGTTATTTTGTACCCTCCTTGACAAAGAACATTATCTCCATTTCCGTACTCGACGCGGAGGGTTTCTCTTTTGTAATCAAGAACAATAGTTGTTCGTTTTCTTTTAATGATGTGTTTTATGGTAAAGCCATCTCTGTTGGAGGTATTTATGTTCTTGATAATGTTAATGAAATATATCATGTAGAAATCAAGAAGCTCAAATTAGGTGAACCTAATCAATCATACCTTTGGCATTGTCGTTTAGGTCATATAAACGAACGACGCATAAAGAGACTCGTTTCAACGAAACTTCTCAAACCATTTGATTACGAATCTTATGGTGAATGCGAATCTTGTCTTTTGGGCAAGATGACTCGTGCTCCTTTTACAGGAAAAGGGACACGAGCAAGTGAAGTATTAGGCCTTATACATACCGATGTATGTGGCCCAATGACTCTCCAAGCTAGAGGTGGTTACAAGTACTTCATTACTTTTACCGACGATTTGAGTAGATATGGATACGTCTACTTAATGAGGCATAAGAGTGAAGCTTTTGAAAAGTTCAAAGAGTTTCAACATGAAGTGGAAAACCAATTGAATAAGAAGATAAAAACCCTACGATCCGATCGTGGTGGTGAATATCTAAATTATGAATTTGATTCACACCTAAAAGATTGCGGTATAGTATCACAATGGACTCCTCCTGGAACACCTCAATTAAATGGTGTGTCTGAAAGGAGAAACCGAACTTTATTAGATATGGTTCGGTCGATGATGAGTCTTACAGAGCTTCCTGACTCGTTTTGGGGATTTGCCATCTTAACCGCAATATTTTCACTAAATCGTAGCCCGACTAAAGCAGCCAATAAAACTCCATATGAGATATGGAAAGGAAAGGTTCCTTATTTGTCGTTTATGAAAATTTGGGGTTGCGAGGCGTTTGTTCATGAGAAGTCTAATGACAAGCTCGCACCCAGATCCGACAAATGTTATTTTGTAGGATATCCTAAGGAGACTCGTGGATATTACTTCTACAACCGTCATGAGGACAAAGTGTTTGTGTCTCGTGATGCTGTCTTTCTAGAAAGCGATTTCGTTTCTAAAAGGCAGAGTGGGAGAAAATTCGAACTTGACGAAGTTCGAGAGTCACAAACCGAAAATGAAGTGGAGGAAAACGTTCCCTCCTTGTCTGAAATGGTTATTGTCCCTAGAAGGTCAGGTAGAATTAGTTATCAACCTGATCGTTACCTCGGATGTATCGAGGGAGATGGTGATTTCTTACTTTTTGAAAGTGATGAACCCACAACGTACAAGTCGGCCGTTTCTAGTCCCAACTCCACGCATTGGCTTGAGGCCAAGCAATCCGAAATGGATTCTATGTACGAAAATCAAGTATGGGACTTGGTAGACTTACCTGAGAAGGTACGACCTCTTCAGTGCAAGTGGATCTACAAGATCAAGAATGGCATAGATGGACATATTGATGTCTACAAAGCTAGATTGGTGGCAAAAGGCTTCACTCAAGTTCATGGTTTACACTATGACGAAACTTTTGCCCCAGTCGCTATGCTTCGATCCATTAGGATTCTCTTAGCGGTTGCCGCATTTTATAACTATGAAATTTGGCAAATGGATGTCAAAACCGCCTTCTTGAATGTGATTCTAGAAGAGGAAGTGTACATGACACAACCTGAAGGTTTTGAGGATAAATCCAACCCTAAGAAGGTATGCAAACTTAAGAGATCCATTTATGGTCTTAAGCAAGCATCAAGGAGTTGGAATCATCGCTTCGATCATGTAATTAAACAAAATGGATTCACTCGAAGTGTCGAGGAACCATGTTTATACATGAAGTTTAGTGGGAGCAAAGTTACTTTCCTTATCTTGTATGTGGATGACATACTTCTCATTGGGAATGACATACCAATGCTTACTTCTACCAAGGAGTGGCTTGGGAAACATTTCCAGATGAAGGATTTGGGAGAGGCACAACGCATTTTGGGTATCCGGATCTATAGAGATAGATCCAAGAGGATACTAGCATTAAGTCAAGAAGCTTATATAGATAAGATTCTTGATCGGTTCAAAATGAAAGACTCTAAGAGAGGCTTTCTTCCAATAGGTCATGGTATCACTCTGAGTAAATCCCAGAGTCCTACCGTCACCGAGGAGATTGAACGCATGAAGTTGATCCCTTATGCTTCAGCAGTTGGGTCAATCATGTATGCTATGATGTGCACTCGCCCTGACGTCGCCTATGCTTTGAGCATGACGAGTCGTTATCAAGCCAATCCAGGTGAGAGTCACTGGATAGCCGTAAAGAACATCCTTAAGTACTTACGAAGGACTAAAGATTCGTTCTTGGTGTTTGGAGGAGAGACTGAGTTGCGTGTAAAGGGTTACACGGACGCTAGTTTCCAAACTGATAGGGATGATTTAAAATCCCAATCCGGCTATGTCTTTATGTTGAATGGAGGAGCGTTTGCTGGAAGAGCTTCAAGCAAAGCGTGACTGCGGATTCTACAACAGAAGCTGAGTACCTCGCGGCATCAGAGGCTGCAAAGGAAGCTGTGTGGATTCGGCAGTTCTTGGAAGGACTAGGAGTAGTCCCTACTGCCACAGATCCCATCACGATGTATTGTGATAACAGTGGGGCTATCTTTCAAGCAAAGGAGCCCAAGTCTAGTAACAAGTCTAGACATGTACTTAGGAAATACCATGTAATTAGAGATTACGTGGAGAGGAAGGAAATAGATGTATGTAAGGTTGGGACAGACGATAACATCGCTGATCCTCTAACCAAGCCTCTTACAAAGGCTAAACATGACAGTCATGTCGTCTCGATGGGATTACGACGAGTTCCTGAATTCCTCTAGATTATGTGATATGTAATAATTGAATGTTGTATCAATGTTTACATATATGATAATTGCATTCATTGTTCGAGTTTTATATGAGCTCTTTTATTTAGTATTGACTAAATTTTATTACTTTGTTTTATCCGAATTGGTTATAAGAAAGGTTGAACCCAATTCAAGTGAACATGATGAACTTAGTAATTGTCCCTAGTCATTTGCATAAGGTGACGTCTCGCAATGACTAGATTGTAAGTCGATCGATGGTTGGTTCAGCACCATGGAGTCATGGAGATGACTGATCGTTTACATAGACAGACTGTAGAGACACTCTGTCGGACAGTGACCATGATAGAGTCCCTTATCAAAATTGTTGAAGCCTGGTCGTGGCGGGGATTTCTATTATATTCCTATGAGTCGATTCTTTAGACTGGCGACCATTTACCTGAGTCGGTGTATTTTCCGATTGACTTTGGTTTTTGTCCTAGGTCGTGCCGTGAAAGGAGGCCGATGGGCATCTACTGGGTCATGGTGATTTGCATTATACAGTGTAAGTTGGGTCAACAGGAATTGTCCACCCACGTTGGGTATTAACATCTTCGGGCCACTCGAGGAGTAGTGACTGGAAATGCGTGGCCACGCTCGGAAGAGATCTATGGTAGATTTTCCGGTCAGACAGTTACTCTCCAGATCGAGAAAACCACTCAATTTATTTTTCCAATCGCAAGTGCGACCTGAAAGACACCTTGCGATGAGTGGGAGGATGTGACGCTAAAGTGACAAGAGAATTGGTAGCACACAACTTGTCGAGACAAGTGGGAGATATTGTGGGAGTAGGAGTCCTCCGCAATAGTGTGACTACATGCACAACTTGTATCGGACAAGTGGGAGATTGTTGGAGCAAGTGTCCTCCACAATAGTGCATTTATATTATAAATCTCATTTTGGAATATTAGTGGGATGACTAGTATTTTGATACTCCACGTCAGTTGATTAACGTAAATCGATAACGGTCAGCTGACTAGAGTTAGACGTTATTGTCGTATGACGGCGGTAATCAACTGACCCCTTTCGGTCACACCTATAGGATGAGACCCAAACAGAAATCTAATTATTTGTATACGATACATATTAATTAGTACTTTATATATATATTTGATATATGTTTAGTTACGAGAGTTATTTATTGGAAATTGAGTTGCGAACTCATTTCACTTAAGTTTATTAGTCAATTATACGATAACTGACTGAATAAATTTTACGTCTTATTTTAATACGATTAAATAAGATTTAATTTAATGATTAATCGTTAATTCATTAAATTAGTTGAGGTTATGCATATATTTTGAGGTAGAGGTAATTAGTTAATTATATTTACAAGGAGTTGTAAAATAAACTAACTAGGCATTGTGGGACCCATTATATATTGATATAATGATAAAATATCACTTAAAAGTTAAGTGTATATTATTTATTAATTTGAGTCATATAATTGTTATATGATCAAATTAACTCTTAATTATACAAGATAATTAATCATATGATTATAAGTATTTGTGGGACAAATATCAAAAATCAAAATGGACCACATGACACTAGTGGGTGCCGAAAATTGGTAGTGTACAACATGATGATTGTTGTTTCTTGTATTACACTACATCTTGTTATCATGTCATGTTTATGACACATGATCTTAACCTTTCTCACCTCTACACTCAACCAATTTGCATGGGATTATTTTAAGCAAAAATAAGAGGCCACATAGGCCATGATGGCCGGACCATAGTGTCCTTAAAAGGACAACTTTGTTGTTCATTTTGGTTGCTTGTTCATTCTTATTTTTTGTGCTTATCTCACTAAAATCCTCATCTCTCTAAAAACCTCTCAAATACTAATATTTCCTATTACTAGAGTAGTAATAAAATCTAATATTAGTTCATCATATCACTTGTGTTTTCTAGTCAAAAACTAAGTGATTAGTTTGGGTTTTCTCTTGGGTGCTTCTTAAAGGAGGTCTTCTATTTTGAAGATTACAAGGAGGATCATCTATTTCTTTATAGCACAAGATCAACAAGAAAGGTGTTTCTTGTTGTGCCCATATAACCGAAATTTCCCAATGTAAGGAAATTTCTTCTTATTTTTATTATGCATTTTAATTTGCATGCATGTTACATAGATCTTTATTAAACACTAAATTAATAAGTAATTTAGTAACTAATTAGAGGAGTCTAATTAGGGTCTATGAACTTTCAGTTTCTACGCCCTTTTTCTATATTTCCGAGCATTTGCCTAGAACCCGACGATTTGAGAAGCGAGCTTGACCAAGTCAAAGGCACTCCAAGAAGGTTCACTAATTCAAAAGAAAGAAGAAGCAAAGACGATTTCGCAGTTGTCAGAAGATCGATCAGTTAGGCGAAGAAATCATCATTTTACATCAAACCCTATCAACAAACCCGACTCAAAAGGTCAATGGGGTCAATGAAAGTCAAGTTATTCACCAAGGGAGATGAAACGAAAGTCAAAGAGTGAAGAACACCACATACCCGATCGGGTAAGTGGTAAACCCGATCGGGTATGTCTCCTGATCCGAGCAAATGCTTCGACTTCCTCCTTTTTGTCCTATGTGATGAATGCATGACCCCTTCCCCACGAAACCTAGCCTATATAAGGAGTGTTTCAGCACACACCTCTACTCACTTCTCTCTTTACATAACCCTAAATTAGTCTTAGAAACCCTAGCCTCCATTTTCCCTTAAAAATCGTCTTTTACATTTCTCCTTTTATGTTTAGATCTCCATCTTCTCATATGCCTATTTTTCTAGTTTAGAAATAATAAAAACTTCTTGTTCTTAGTTCATTTATATTATTCAAGTATTGTAATACATGGATCGTCAAAGATATGCCAGGAAATTTCTATTTGTATATTTTTATTTCATCATTATCGCTACTTGATCGTCATATAGGTATTTCTGTTTTATCTTTTGTTTAACTTCTTTATGTTTTTTTTATTTGATCATTGTTTTCCTTACATGTTGTCTTAGATTCAATTTAAACACCGTTGTAATCATTTTATTTCATTAGATCGTTGATTTAGAATTGTTATTATCATCTTATAATATCAAAAATCAATAAACATGTCTAGCCTAGTTTTAATTGTTAAAATCAATCTAGATCTAAATACTATTATGAGTGAGTAGTTACCTTTCTAGGGTGTAGGGTAGCCATGTTAGGTTAATTAAAAGATGAAAATTGGATAAAGAAATTGTGCCTTTAAAACGTTGTGTCTATGCATGTTTGGATTGTAACGATAGTTAACGATTTCTGGCCAAAATCATTGACTAAAATGGAATTCTTTTCCAAGGTAGAAATACGTGAATTGAATAGACAAAGCATGACATGGTAGATCAGACCTAGTAAATCGCCTAAAAGCCTGCTAGACCATCTGGTCTATGATTGTAATGAACACAACATTCTTACGAACTCACAATGAATTATTTGCATTATTCCAAATCCAATTTCATCAATATGTTAACCTACATGTGTGAACCTACTTCCCTAGATTCTTTCTATCATTGTTAAATCATTATCCATTTCATTGCTTTTATTTTGATTTGTTTTTATTTTGTTTATGCTTTTTATTAATTTAGAATCCAAAACCCCAAAACCCAGATACTCGTTTAGACAAAATCCAATTGCAAGTATCTCACAATCCATAGGAAACACCATCTCCCTGAGGATCAACCCCTGCTTACCTAACTACATTAATTTGTTGTTAGCCTAGTTTGGGTAATTATCTTTGACCAGGGCTTGCGACAAGCCCGATCAAATTTTGGCGCCGTTGCCGGGGAGCACGGTTTAGTTTTCCTCTTTTTGTGATTTTTCTTGCAATTAGTTTTGTCTAGTCTTCAGGAATCCAAATTCCTTTAGATCTCTCTTGATTTCTCGTCTTAGTTTTTCCATCTTATGCCCAGATCTTCTAGACTAGGGACCCCTATCTCATTAGATCCCGACCTAGGAAGAACTCTGCGTAGGAGACAAGAACTATTTAACGAAATCTCAAAAGCTTCAGATACTTCAAGTTTAGACCGTATTCGTGAAAATTACTCGGATACCCTATCTAACCTTGAAGGAGAAGAAGATTCATTCTCATCTCCATTCACAAAATACACCCAATCTTCAATTAGCATTCCATCTTCACCTTCACATTAGAAAATGGTTCGACTTTCAGACCATTCCAAACCCACCGCAGAAACACTTCCAAGGGGTATTGCTACACCCCAAATCACAGCCAGAAACTTTGAAATAAAACCTGCCTTCATTAACCTTATAGAAAGAAGCCAATTTAGTGGCAATGCCAAAGAAGATCACAACCTTCACATCCAAAACTTTTGTGACTATTGCTCCACTATTAGACAAACTGGAGTCACCCAAGGGCAGATTGGAGAGATGATCTTCTCATTCTCTTTGAAGGGTAAGGCAAAGTTGTGGATACATAGCCTTGATAAGGTTACATTAGGGATCACCGATTGGGATAGTTTAGCTCTTGCCTTCTACCAAAAGTACTTTCCTCCAGAAAAGACCGCATTGTTGAGAAGGCAAATCACTGGTTTCCGACAAGGGGGTGATGAGAGCCTATATGAAGCATGGGAGAGGTACAAGGACTTGCAAAGGGAGTGTCCTCATCATGGGTTAGACCCATGGTTCCTTGCCATCACATTCTATAATGGGTGTTATATAGAGTCCCGTCGTATCCTGGATTCTGCTAACAATGGAAGATTTGATCAAATTAATGTTGAAATTGCACACACTACCATTGAATCCATGGCAATTCACGATTCTCAATATGGAAATTCCCGCTCCATACCATTGAAATCTAAGTAAGAGGATCCCAGTTTGGCACTTTTACAAGCTCAAGTAGCCCTTCTCACACAAAAGCTAGAACAATTTCAATCCTCTACATCTCAACAAAGTGACAATGGGGTAAGTAAACTTTAAGCCATGATGCTGCAATTGGCTCAAAGGCAAGACACCATAATAGCTCAATTCCAAGAGAGCGATCAAGCTAAGGATGCCGCCATCAAATTGTTGGAAGCTAAAATTTCCCAATATGCCTCTTACAATACCCACCAAAAGCAAGGGCAGCTACTTTCACAAGGTTTCGAACCTCACGAAACTGTAAATGCCATTTCCACGACAAGTGGTAAGCATTATGATGGGCCTTCCACTGCTATGGATGAGGAGGTGGTAGCAAAAGGGGCTAAGCTTGGAGGAGGTGTCAAGAAGAAGGCTAATAATGAGCCCGTGGTTGTTGATGTTGAAGCTGAGAAGCCTATGTCAAAGAGAAAAGAGCCCGAGATTCCTATTGATATCAAAGTGCCATTTCCCCAAAGATTAGCCAAGCACAAGGAGGAGGCAAAGTATGGTAAGTTCCTTGACGCCGTCAAGAATTTAAAGGTAACAGGCCCTTTCATTGAATTGTTTTCCCAAGTTCTTTCTTATTCCAAGTTTATGAAGGAAGTCCTCAAAAAGAAGAGATCCTTCAATGAGATTAAGACCGTAGCTTTCACTGAAGAGTGTAGTGCACTCTTGCAAAATAAGTCTCCACCAAAACTTAAGGACCCTGGTAGTTACTCCATCCCTTGCACTATAGGCACGTATACCATTGATAAGGCCCTTTGCGACCTAGGTGCTAGTCTAAGTGTCATGCTCTTTTCTATGTTTGAAAAACTTAACATGGGTGCTTTGAAATGCACTAATATTACATTGCAAATGGCGGACCGTTCTCTAAAACAACCTATTGGTGTTTTAGAAGATGTGCCCGTCAAAGTTCGTAAGTTTTTCATTCCCGTTGACTTTCTAGTACTTGACATGGCCGACGACTCTCAAATCCCAATCATTTTGGGTAGACCCTTTTTGCACACTGCTGATGCAGTTTTTGATGTCAAGAATGGGAAGTTGACATTGGAGGTAGAACATGACAAGGTGACCTTTAGTAAAAATTCCACCGTTAGGAGTCCCGTGTTAGAAGACTCATGTTATGTGCTTAATGTTGATGACTCTTCTATTGTTTCTTCTATGCCTCGATCCTTACTGACGGATCCGTTGGAGGCAAATGTTAGTGTTGATTCTCTTGCAGGGGAGCATACTAATAGCACTACTGCTAAAAGTGCTGGAAGGAGAATGTAAGGAACGCTATGATGATGAGCTCGGATGATAGTGAGCTTAGAGATAAAGGATGATCAAAGAAAGAAATGGAGTCTAGCAAGACTTTTAAATTGCGCTTCTCGGGAGGCAACCCGTGTTCCTTTTCTTTTTGCATTTTTATTTTTGTATTCCCTTTTTCATTGTTAGGATTTATTTTGCAGATGAAAGTGTTTTTGAAGAAAATCTATAAAGACCTTCCTTGTCAAGTCCAAAAGACAGCTTGGGGGAGTCCGCGATGACTAGTAAGCTTCACTCTTCTTTCATTTTTCCTTTTTCCCCCTTTTCCCCATTAAGCATCTCATTGCATATTTTGTCTTTGTGCTCACATTGAGGACAATGTGATGTTTAGCTTGGGGGAGGGATTGCATTTTCCCATTTTGCATTTTAGTTGTTTATATTTTTCAAATTTTTGAATAAGAGAAAAATTTAAAATTTTGAACATAATTGAATGCTTTTCATGCTTTGCTTGCTTGTTTACTATGCTTTCATGTTACATTTCCGAAACTTAGAGCTTTCAAAAGATAATGATTCAATATTCATTGAATTGTGCTTACATGGGGAAATCTTGTACACAGTAGGCATGGAATGAATCTATAGATAAGTACGCTTGATCTTGACATTTGGCAAGTTACATATATTGTAAGGTAGAACCTCCTTAGGCTGGTACATCTATACCCAGTGTCATCTAGGTGTGTGTAGTTCTCCTTGTGATGTGTGTCATGTCAAAACGCATAAGTATGGTTCTTATTTCATCCCTATAAGCATTGCATTCATGATTTACAAAGATTTGAAGCCTTTTTCACTTTGAATTACCCCTCAAAATTAGCCCCTTCATACAAATATTTCACAGGAAAATAGCTACATATAAAAACTGCCTACCTTGTTGAGCTAGTAGCTAGACTATGGTGTATGGGTGCTCTTTTGAGAAGATTTTGTTCCTTGATGTCAAAGTGAATTTGGGAGAACGACAATGTTCAAGAAGTGATGATATGTTCAAAAGAAAAAGAAAAAAAAACAGTAAAAAAAGAAAAAAAAAAGAAAAAAGAAATAAAATAGAAGAAGTTGTGAGTATCTCCTCAAAATGTCAATTCAATGTTAGAAGGAGTTCACTCTTGTGTTTCGTGTGTAATAAGTCAATCCGTTCATTCTGGCTTCGTCATTCGTCTTTTGGGAATTAATCGAAAGTTTGGATTGAGTATTCATTTATCATTGGTCAGTTGCTAGATCATTCTAACCTTCACATGTGTCAACAACCCGAAATATACCCGATTTTTCTAGTAAAAATATTTACTAACACTTTTCAGTAGAACTTACGTTTTTAAAATAGGAATTTTTGTTCCGAGTCTTATTTTGAAATTCCGCGTTCGTATTTGGAATTTTTGAGGGATTCCATGAAAAGACCGTTTTTAGTCATCTTTGACTTTTCTTGACTTTTAAGTCGTCTTTGACTTTCTTGACTTTTTAAAGTCGTCATTGACTTTTCTTGACTTTTAAGTCGTCATAAACTTTTCTGGACTTTTAAGTCATTTTTGACTTTTCTCGACTTTTACGTCGACTTTGACTTCCGTTGACTTTTCCCGACTCGCCTTGTAAGTTTGAAAACCGAAATTTTATTTAAAAAAATAATATTTTTAATTTATTTTTATTAAGATTTATTATGATTTGTCATAATTTAATATAATTATTATGAATTTATTCGGAATTTAAAGAATAACTTTTACGGTTTTTAACCGAACGTCATTTAACTATTCCCGACGCATCGTAAAGCGCGCAACAAAATCGAAACTCGACTTTGGCATGAGTCACGCGCCCATGTCATCGTTTTCCACTCACGTTAGATATTTTAATTCTTTTTATTAAATTAATAAGAATATCTAAGATATTTTCAACTTTATCGATCAGTTAACGAAAATTACGCAAATCGCTCAAAATCAGACCCGCTTTCTCTCCTATCCTCACGGTTTTTCTTCTCTCTTTGACCTTGATATTTTTTTTCTTTTCATTACAATAACATAATATCTTGATATTTAATTCAATTAACTTAATATCTAATTAATTACGGTAATATAATTATTATACCGGGTCAATTCCATAACAACATTTACAAAACCCAACTCACTATTTTGGCCTATATTTACACGGCACTCATCCACTCATTCCTACTCACAAACAACTTTTCATCTTTCAACAAATCAATTCAGATCAAAATATCACGTTTCTTTAATCGTTCTTGAGCGTTTCTTCTGTGTCGTCTCGTTCTTCCCTCCTTTCTTCACTTCGTCGTTCTTGAGCAAAACCTTCATAAAACCTTCATTTCTTAATTAAATCCGTCCTACCTTATATTTCTAGGATCTCCTCTTCGCTCCCCATCTTCAAGTACGTTTTATTTTAAATTCCGACAAAATCGTTTTCAACACTTTAATTATGGAAAATCAAGTTTTAAGTTCTAATACTGTTTTCTTGTCATTTCTTATAGGGGAAGATGTTGAAGACGAGTTTGGTGACTCGTATATTTTAGGAGAAGACTAGAAGACGGGTTTCTTATTTTCTTAGTTCTTATTATTTTGATGCTACTTGATTTTAGCTAAGCTAAGGTAACGATTCCGAGTTACTCGACGATATGATGTCACATAGCCTTTAGTTTTTGTTCATGTTATGGTTATTTATGATCTTAGTTAGTAACATAGCCTTTAGCTTTTATTTCTTTGGTTTTTGGTTCATCTTTTCTTTTTGTTCATATTATGGTTACTTATGATTTTTGGTAGTAGTATGATAAGATGGATGATTTTTAAGTTGTATGGAATTTATAATATGTTTGTTGTTCTTGATAAATTTGGAGGATTTATTTATAATCATGATTTTTTTATATGAATGATGGATGAATTGGATGTTAAAAAATGGTTGTTGATTAATTAAAACATGTTAGAAATAATATGGTGTGAGTTGTGGTGGGGGCCGAATTATTGGCTGGAAAAACAGCCCAAACCGGACCAAACCAGACCGGTCCAGGCCGGTTCAGACCCGGTCTGGGTTGGTCCATGGTGGGTCCGGGTTTTGGTCTTTGGGTTGCGTCGATGTTTGATTGTTTGGTTGTTGTTTTGACGGGTTTTAATTATGTTAAAGCATGCGGGAATTTTTAAGAAACGGTTTTTTGTAAAAGTTGGAAAAACAGCCATTTTAGCCAAAACAGGCCGTGGGCCCAGTTCAGGCCCATGTGGGGTCCGGCCCAACTCAGCCCGTGGGTCCCACTTTGGGACTTGTGACGGTTTTTGAGTTATCGTCATTTTTATCGCGTTTTGTAATAATTAGCAAGCGAGAAATATTAATAAGTAAAATATTTTAATTAAAAGGTTTTTCATTAAATTATTATTTCTCACATGTTAGAAATTATAAGACGAGATCGTAGTTTAATTTAATATCCTTTTAGTCAAACGGGTTTTGGGGTATGATATAATAATTCACATGTTAGAAGTTTTAATAATATAACATGTAATGATTATGTTGATTTTATGTCTATGTGATAAAGACTCTGTTTCTAGCCGGTTTGATCCAACGGGTTTGGTCAAACTAAGATCTAGTCAGCCCCGATTTGACTGATGACCCGTCGCGGGACTCGGGTCGGGGATTTGTCTTCAAGTAAAGTTTTATATAATTATTGAATTAGCCTTAGTAGTTATGAGGCGATATGATATTGGAATATGATTTATATGCAAGTAGTCACATGATAGGATGTTT
>JAIUZE010001498.1:16244-46942 GCA_022085475.1 Heliosperma pusillum | reverse complement strand
TAATAATATAAGAATAAATAAATATATTAAACATAAATATAATAATATAAAGAATAATTATAACGGTGATATAATAGTAATAAAATATTTTTTTAAAAATATAAATATAATAATAATAATAACAATATTAAATGAATTAACATAATAATAACAATGATAAGAATAATAATCATAATAATGTTGAAATAAAAGTAATCTGAACTAAATTGAACTGAACTGAACTGAACTGAACTGAACTGAACTTAATAGAGCTGAACTGAACTGAACTGAACTTAATAGAGCTGAACTGAACTGAACTGAACTGAACTTAATGAAGCTGAACTGAACTTATAGAAACTGAAATTAAATCCAAAAGAATAGGGCCTAAGACGTTTTAACAAAAAACATTTACATTCATCACAAAAAAAATTGGAAACATATTTTTTTAAATGAACAAAAAAAGTGAATATAAATAAAAGAAGAAAAGTCGAGTCAAACTGTCGTCTCAAAAACTTTGCATTTCAAACTACGAAACTTATTATGAGATGGAGGAATATTCTATTAATATAAACTATTATCAATATTATTATTATTATTAAATTATATTTGCTATGATTATTATGATTATATTATTATAATAGTAATAATAATAATAATTATTTTTTTTTTATTTTTTTTTTATAAAAACGCAAATTTTATTAAGCTCAAAACATAATTGACAAGAAATTAGTGGCCAATCGAGAAACTATGGGCTCCCACTCCTACTACTACTAGTACTATTGCTATACTATTATTATTATTATTTGTATTTTCACTAATTATTATTGTTATTATAATGAATGTTATGACTATCAAAATCAATAATATTGATATTAATACTACTATTAATATTTACTAATATTATTATTAAGACTAATGTATCAACTAATAATATTTAATATTTATCATTATCATTATCATTATCATTATCATTATCATTATTATTATTAATAATTATAATAGTAATTATTTTTATTATTGTTGTTATTATTATATTTGTATTTATTATTTTATAATTATTATTATTTTTTCAACTCAGTTCAGTTCTAATAAGCTTATTTCAGTTCAACTTTATTCAGTTCAGTTCAGCTCCATTCAGTTCAGATCAGCTCTGTTCACTTCAGTTCAGATCTATTCGGTTCAGTTCAGTTCAGCTCTAAATAAGTCAGAAAGAACAAGGCCTTAATCTTCCAAGGGTTTGGTGAAATATTCGGTTTGGGTGACAATTCGACCCAGGTAATTATTGTTGGACCTATTTTATAGTTTTGATAATGACATGTATTTACTTGATAATGTGCTTTAATTAATATATCATATGTATGTAATTGTGTCCTTTAGTCTTATCATAGCTAACAACAATTACAAGAAAGGAGATCAAAGTTATAGGAGTTTAAGGCATAACTTTGAAGATTTTTGTGTGACAAAGTTATAGAAGCGCGAGGTATAACTTTTATAACTTTGGAAGTTCTTATGCAAAGTTATAGTTATTCTGGTTATAACATTGAAGAAACAGTTCAAGCAAGATCTACTTCAAATAACACAAGACTCAAGATGGAGGGTCTTTGTGATCAAGATGAAGAGATGATCCATATACTGAAGATCTTTGTGAAAATTCGATAGTTAGGTCATCATTCGGTAACTAATTCATTAGAGTGATTTTTATGTAAGTAACGTTATGACTCACTTATAACTTTACATACTAAGTTCAAAGTTATAACTTTGCCCTATAACTTTGGATGATAAAGTTGATGCATGATTTTGGAAATAAATCTTTTAAATGCTTTCAAAAAGAGAAAGAATATTTTTATATTTATCAAAAATTTTAATAGATGATATATTTATGAGATTCTATTGGTTAGTAATACAACTTATGAGTTGTCATGCTACCTAGGGTTTCTGATATATTCTATCTATATTTGTTGTTAACCTAATAAGCCCACCTAGTAGTTGAGCCACCTAGGGTTTCGTGAAACCTAGTATTTGTGCCTCCTAGGGTTGTGTGCTCATAGGTAAACACCTAGGGCTGCGTGATGATGAGGAAATCGGCCCCTATGGCACGTTTCCTTGTTTGCATCAACCTAGGATCCTAATAATATCTTTACAACAATATTTTGTGATATTAAAGATAAATATATTTCTTAAAGCGAAAGCTAGGGTTTTAGATTTTACATCTCCTATGCTTCTACTTTACATACAATTAAGAGAATTTTACAAATTGATTTAAAACAAACTTTGAGCAAATATTTATTATTTTATTGTTTGTTTTCGAAAAAAGTCTTGCATCAATTATTATCAATCGCTCGTGTGAAATACGTTATTGGATAATAGTAGAGGTGATCATGGGCCGGGCTGGGCCGTGTTTGGGCCGGGTCGTGGCATAAAATTAAGCCCAAGTGTGCGGGTCGGCCCATATGTGCGGGCCTACTTTATTGGCCCAAACCCCGGCCCATGCGGGCTTAAAGTGGGCTTTGGGGCCTATTTGGGCCTATAATATTTACTCTTCAAATGAGTTTAGAAATATCATTATGTAACTAGATATTCTGTCATAAAAAAATTTCATATAAAATTAAGTGATTTGATCGGTATTGTCAATGTAAGGAGTATGAATGTAGTTGAACAAATGAATTAGTGAAATGTGCATGTAGTCACGTACGTAGTATTGTTACGATAACTTTTCAACAAATGAACGTAACCTAACATGATAAACTAGTGAAATATGCATGTATAATACTGTTTGAATATTACTAATTTTAACAAATGAAATTTTCTGTCTGTCATCTCAAGAAATTATTAATTTGAAGTTAGAGATGAGAAGAAGACAAAGAGAGCGGCCAATGATTAATTAAATGCACAATTTTCAGTAGTATAATATTCCTGTTGTACTTAAGTATTATGCTCGTTACGGTGTTGTACAACTTTATTGTGAATTGAATATGTTCTTTGGCTAAAAAAAATAAGCTTGTCATATTAATACATGCAAACAAATTAATAATAAATGGCAGTTCATTTGTTAAATCTAATAAAATTTTGTTTATGTTCGGGTCGGGCCGGGCTAAAATTCAGGCCTTAGAGTCGGCCCAAACCCCGCCCAATTATTTGATTCGGGCCATGGGCTTCGGGCCTAAAATCAAGGCCCAAGCCCTAGTAAAAATCGGGCTAGGCCGGGTCGGGCTAGCGAGCCTGTAACACCCGGAAATGTACCCTATTTTTCTAGTAGAAATATTTTACGAAAGCTTTTCAGTAAATTTAAGTTTTAAATTAGAATTTTAAGTTCCGAGTCGAATTTAGAATTTTCGAGTTCGTATTTGGAATTTCTGCGAGATTTCATGAAAATCCCGTCTTAAGTCGAGTTTGACTTTTCTTGACTTTTGAGTCGGGTTTGACTTTCGTGACTTAGGAAACCGTCTTTGACTTTTTCCTTCATAACTCACACAACTCATACTCCTTAACCTAAAATCTCATTCAACACAAAATCAAACACCAAAACCCTTTCTTCTTACTTAAGAAACTTTTCCTCTTTGAATTCGATCTTAGAATTGACGTATCTTCTTCGTTACTTGATAGAATTTACGTAAGTTTATCTTATTCTTCCTCCAGTACCTTCCTCTATCCGTATTGATATTAAAATCATCGTCTTTCTCGCTTTTCAAGCTTTCCGTCTTTCTCAAGATGAACTTTATTCATCTTTTTACGATCTATTTGTAGGTGGCGACCTCCAAGATCCCGACAAAGACTATTTCCTTATAGAAGAGGAGCTTGACGATCATTAGAGACGCATAGAAGGTAACGGTGAAGGGTTACTCGGTGTCACTTACGTGTTTTACATGTTATATGCTAGAAAATCGTATTAGAATACGATTAGGAAGATTTGGATTCGTGCTATGATTAGTAAATGATGTTATATGATGAATATTGATGATATATATTGATTGTTGATGATTATTTGAAGTATATATGAGAATTGAAATGATTTGGAAATGAATTGGTTAAGTGTAAGAGGCTCTCGGGTGAACTGGGGTTCCCTGCCGGTCGACCGGCCGCCGGTCTGCCAACCGGCTGGGAACACTCCAGTAACTCATTTGGAAAATGGGATTTTTGTATAAGAGGTGCTCCAGGCCGGCCAACCGGCCACCGGTCCATCCACCGGCGTGGAACACATCAGTATTGAAGTTTTGATTTTGTTGTGATTGTCTGTGCCGGTCGACCGGCCGCCGGTCGACTGACCGGCCCAGACCTCTTTTCTCTGTTTTTGGAATTTTGCCTGTGTTCTGAGCCGGCCCACCGGCCACCGGTCTCCTGCCCGGCCTGCAACACGGCTGTGTTGTTTTCCCTTGACTTTTAAAACTCGTAATTTATAATAGTTCGCATGATCGGTTTATCATATAATTTTACGTAATGTCTTATAATATTCATGTTTTGGATATTTGATATCTCCTTCGCATGTATCACATGTTTTGTGACGGTTTTCGATATGTTCCCACTTTGAGTCGGTTTTTACAAATGAGTCGGGTTGAGCACTATTTTGTCTTGTGGTTTGTATTCTCATTCCCTTGGCTACCTTCCCGTTCGTAAGGCTGGAATGTCGGAACGGAGAGGTATCCTACTGCTTAATTGCATGTGTTCGTGGGCATACGACGACGTTGTTGGGAGTTGAACGCTATGCGTTGATCGACCCGGCCGTCAAATGTTGTATACTTGCGAGGTGGTGTTATTTGCATGTAGCGTACCGCTTGTTATGAGGCTTGAGCTGTTTTTCCGCCTCTTTCGTGAATTGATCTACCGAATTTGGGGTACTCGGCGTTTATCTTTGTAAGACCGAGTCTTGGATGCGAAACGTCATCGCATGTCGAATCGAAAAATGTGATTCCGAGAATCTGGCCAGGTTTAGATTAGGAGCCGTTTAATTATCGTTCCTACCAGGAGGAAACTAGTCTACATATACGAGATGTCATCGTGTATGCGTTCAGGGAAATGTCATCCCGTGGATGCCTTTTAATCATTCTTGCTGGGACACGATGCTAGTGCGTTTCATTTACCGTGAGATTTGTCGTCTTGTGTCGTTCTTGAATGCGTGATTTCATGATATTGTTCATGGTCATTGCATGATTGGACACCGTCATTGTCGTGGTTCGTGAATGGATGATAATATGTTGGATTTACTGTGATCATCGCATGACTTGATTGGTTTGTCTGTCGAGTCTCAATCTTATCAATCTTATACCGCTAACGGTGAGATGCAAGCCCTAGTGAGCGTATTCGATTGCCTAAGAGTGTCTTTCCCGAGTCTTGAATAGCATGATGGTTCGGATTTGATTTCCACATGATCTTATCATTATATCTCGTATTGCCTATCTATTTTTATCGTAACTCACATGGATATATATATATATGCATGCTTTACTTTTGTATTTCCTTATATGTACGTTTGATGTGATTTGGCTGGGAGAACCCGGAGTTACTCCCCACTAACTGTGGCATTCATGTTTTTCATGGATGAACAAGTTGCTTGCTATGGATGACTTTTTGGATACGATATTTTGGGGTTCGGGTGTGAGCTAGCGGGCGTTGTCCCTGGAAGTTCACCTCTAGACGATAGTAGCTAGTTTTGGTTAAACACTTGTTCTTTGCTAACATTTTAAGAGACCCCATCTCTTTGTTGTATATTCAGTACTTAGTTTGTAACATTTTGACACACCTCGTGTTATATATATCTTGCATGTTTAAAGTTTTAAAAAAATACCGTATTTCCGCATATTATTTCACATGCTTGTATGTTTTATATTTCCGCATTCGCGAGGGTTGTCACAGAGCCTGGGCCATTTGATCAGCTCTTGATAATAGTACATCACATAATCTTACTTATTCTTTAACGAGAATCCTTGTGAGTTATATTGTACTTTCTTATTAACGTAAGATAGTATAGAGTATTTAGCGATACTCACCTTGAGTTATAATCATAGTTAGGCATTTTTTAAGATTTGGTAGTGTTATTAACCCCGACCAAGTAGATTGTTAGTAGTTTTTAAGGAAAAATTTAGTTGGTAGTAGTTCTTCAAAGTGAGGTTTTAGTAGGTATTGATTATAAAAAACCCTATTAAATATACTCAAATTAACTTACATTTATTTATAAAATTAGAGGGAAAAACCTTTGATATGTAACGAAGACCATCTTACAGCTATCATTGAAGTGCATTAATTAATTTTACTGAAATATTAGTATTAATACTAGTTTACATATCTATAAACGATACGTTAAATGACAACTTTTTAATATAAATTAACACATTGAAATATTTGTTCTCTACCACATATATCACTAGAATTCAATAATATAATTGCGCGCAAAAAATAATTTTAAAAGTTAAATTATTTGGATAACCTCATATGGAGTCCAAAGCACTCGCAATTTCTCTTCTTCTAGTTTCATTGTTTGTCTTGATTAACCATGATTTTGCTATTGAATCCGCTGTTGCACCTAGCCCCGCAACATTAGATGACTTCCAAAAATGTGCAAGTGATTTGGGCGCAGCTTGTGGTGGAGTCATTCCAAAGTATATATATTTGAGAATGGGGTACACGTATCAAAATAATGTTGTAGCGCTTTGTTAAAGGTTGGAGAGGATTGCCACGATCTTCTAAGTGAAGTGACTATTGTTTACAAGCGTCTTTCACCCGCAAAAAGAGCGAAGCATGCTTGGCGTAAAAATGATCAAGTATGGGATCTTTGCAAGACAATTGGACATGTTTCTATTTAGTATATTTAGTTATTCGAACGAAGTATTGTAAAATATTGTATTGAATAATAAATTTTTGTTATTTATATATTTACATAATAAAAATATTTGGTCAATACAATTGTTATTTTTTAATAAATAAGTGCTAACATACTGCATATGAATCATGTTGTTTCCACTCTCGTGGGTTAAAGAAAATAGAAACTTATTTAAATTGTTTATATGAACCATAATATTGTTTAGCGAATTTTTTCCCCATAAATTTTAGTATACATATCTCTTAAGTTCATCTTTAGATATGATAATTCACTTATTTAAAATTCACTTCAAGAAAGGAATTTGATAATACATAAGTCCAAGAAAAGCAATATAAATGTTTTCTTACTACCCTAATGTTATCTTATATTTTTATTTGATAAAAACATAGTTTTCTCATATTATGGAAGAAATAATTTCAATACCATTGAATATATATCTATCATATAGATCTATGGGTTAACTTGCAACATATTTTTAATGTGATTTGTTGCATTGTGGTTATTGATGATGACAAGTCCTCGGCTATTAATGTGTGTGATTACATTTTGCATGTTTAGGACTGTTTGCAGGATACATGAACGACGTCAAAGAATTGAAGATTTAAGAGTTGACGTTCAGTTTTGTGTCTAATGGTGTAAGGATGATTGACCTTGAGCATAAGTCGTTAGAGTTGATTTAAACAGTTGCACAAACTGTTTAAATCAAGTCTAACTCTTGATATTTAAAACCGCTGAGTTTTTTGTTTCTCAAAGTATTTCGAGTAAATTTCTAAAAGATTTTTTCTGAAATGGTTTTACGTATAAACATATTTTTGACATATTCCTTATGTTTGAAAGAGATATGAAAAAGATTGTTTATTTGGAAAAGTTATCTTTTTAATTTTTGGAAGGATATTGTAGAGATATTTTATCTTCTAAAATATAGTTTCCTTGGTTTGTCAAACTCTAAAAAGATATCATTCTTATTTAAGTGAAGTTACTCCTTCAGAAAACATGATCCTTGAGCAGCCAATATTCTCACGTTTAATTGAACAAGTTTGAGCTTTTTTTTCTTGCAAAATTCTTTGAAAAACTTGTTAATTTTTCTTGGCTTAAAATATCAAGGTGCTCTTAGTCAAGTCATCTCTTAGGTTGTATTGTTCTCCATTGTTCTATTTTGTGAACCTTATAAGGAGACAAAGAGTTGTAATTTTCAGTTTGAGAGAGAGAGATTTTGGGGTACGGGTTTGTACTCGAGTTGCACGATCGGGTTGATCGTGGGGGTCTTCTTGTAATCGGGTTGCTTTATTAAGAAGATATTAATAAGAGAGATAGTGGACGTAGACCTTTAGAGAGTAGGTCGAACCACTTAATAATATCTGTGTTTTTCTTTTATTTGCTCATTATTTTTCATTCTCATATTTAATCTCGTTTGATAATTGGTCACAAACAGTTCTGCACAGAATTCACTGCTTTAAACAGTACGCTGAACTATTTAATTTGCATGTGTACTGTTTTTGCATCGATCAGTTTCGAGTCGTGTGTTTTAAGTTTTTAAAAGAGTACTCAATTCACCCCCTCCCCCTCTTGAGTATCGGATCCATAAACTCAACAGTGATTAGCTATTTGCTGTTTAGAATTATGTTTTGAATGAACACACGTTGTCCGATAATAAACTCTCCAACGTAATAATTTTTCAAATTCTATGTTCCTGAGCATTTTAAAAGAATGATATAAAAACTTTCATAAAACTAATAAAGACTTGCATGATAAACAGACACGTAAACATTAGCCAAAATCCACCGTTTTTCTTTTATGTAATTTTGTAAAACTTAAATGAAATAAATTCTATGCCAAATTATTTTATGAACTTTTTCTCTAATATGAACTTTTTCTCTAATAAGTTAAATTATATGCCAAATTATAACTATCGAATTTCGTTTATTGCAGTCATGAGTAATTTTGTAAAGTACCACTATAAAATAAAGTAACTAATTATTAACAAGATGGTTAATATGTTTTAATCGAGGTTTATTTGGTATACACAGTTCTAAAATTGAAATGCTTTTCATTAAGGGTCAAATAAAAAAGATAGTGTACAAAGGTCATGCACTTTCTACAGTCTTTATTGAGACACTTATTATATGTTAATTTTTATTTTAATTAGTTATGAACGTTTAATAAATTCAGGTGCTCAATTCTGTGGTGTTTGGAACTAATAATTTTTGGTGCTCTAGTCTACTGTTGCCCAAAGCTATTAGCAAGAGAATTTCTAAACTAAGCAGAGATATTTTCTGGGGGAGAATTGACAGTACAAATAAAAACATCTTCAAAGCTTGGCATAGTATATGTGTCCCTTGGGAGGAAGGAGGATTTCATATTAAAAACATGGAAACCTGGAACAAGGCTACCGCCTACCCTTATTAAATGGCTTTGGCAGATTGATAAACATAAAGGGACCATTTAACCTTAATGGGTTACTAAGTATTATCTTGGTTATTGCTCTATCTGGGACCTTTAGGTTAAAGATACTATGTCAAACTGCTTGAGACACATCCTCCAGATTAGGGATGAATGCATCAAAAAACTTTGTGGTGTTCAGAATGTTCATATCCTCCTGAATAGCTGCTCTCTTAATGTCCATTTCTCTATTAAGATGGCCAATCATGCTATCAGAATGAAGCACCCAATCTCTGCTGCCTACAAAGCCATCCAGAAGGGCACTATGGTTCAAAAGCACAAAATCATTCTCATGTTAGCTGTTCAACAAAAACATGCTACTATTGACAAATTGGCTGGCAGAGGGCTTCATGACTTCATCTAGTCAATAGGTGCTACCTATGTAAGAGTGATGTTGAATATTCCCAGCACCTTTTCTTCCAGTGTCAATTCTCAGCTGACATCCTTTTTCAAATGAAAAGATGGGTAAGAACGAACTCCTCCAACATTGATTTATGCTCCCTTCTTACTTGGACTCATCATAAGTCCCATAGGAAACATTGGAGGAACAAAATGGTAAGTTGTAGTCTAGGATGCATGGTTTATTCTATTTGGCAGGAAAGGAACCTCAGAGCTTTTGAGGGGCATGAAAGAACAACTAATGCTCTATTACGAGAGATTTAATTCATTACTAGTGCTCTTCTTCAAAGTAGATGCCCGGAGAGTGTCCATGAAGAGATTTTTATTACTCTCGCTTCGTGATGATTTTTTTGGAAGGAAAATGAGATAGCGCCACCGGGTGTTACTCACTTCAGTAACACCGTGGGCATTTTGGTAAATTAGATTATATTTTAATTTTTTTTGTTAATTTTTGCTAGATTGAGTCAACTCATTAATAAAGGGTAAAATTGGAAGACTACATATACATTTGATTAAAATCAATGCACTTAAATTAAGCCCTCTCCATACTCACCATACCTCCCACATCCATGTCAATCGTCTCCGCCTCCGTCGTATCACCGCCGTTAGCTAATACACAAATCCGTCCTTTTGATCAAACTGTGTAAACTTTGCCATGATTCTTCAACCGACGTACAATTAGTATATTTAAAGTCTCATTGACAATTAAGATTGTAGTGTAAATTAAAAGAGTAATTTCATAAGATTATTTGTACACCGTATATTATTAAATCAAAAATCTCTTCAATCCTTGGTAATCATAGCTTTAGTATGATACTCCGTAGTCTGAAGCAATTAATGGATACATAATTACATAGCATATGAAAACTTATAAAATCAAAATGTCAAAGTGTATGAAAGGTCTCAACAGGAAGGCCAGAACAAGCAAACAGGATTAGGTATGCCGTCGCCCTTGTGAAGATGTTAATCGGAGTAATAATGTGAGGGGTAAAGACAACATGTTTCCGATTATGCCCTCCCATATAATGTGTTAAATTTGTTAACTGTTTTAAATTTAAAGGTTTTTCTATTTTTTTTATTAGGGTGTTACTGAAACTCGGTAACACCCGGTGTCGCCCTAGCACTTCCCTTTTTGGAATACGAGGGAAGTATCATTTTTGAAAAAAATAAAAGAACGTTCAATAAATTAATGTATTTTTCCAGGTAATAATTCCTATATTGCTATGGAAACTAAAATCATATTATAATGAGCATAGCATCAGTTGTATATCCGATATGAATAAAATAAATTTTTCTATTCTACATATCTCAGGATATAACGTTTATTATTACACATTTTTAATTTTATGTGCGAAGTGCAATAAAAATGAAAATTTATTATTTAAAAAGTTTATAACAAATACAATTATTTGATTTATCTTGTACAATAAATTACTTGAGCTGAAGAAGGTACCACATGTGTTATATTAAATATACTCAAATTAACTTACATTTATTTATAAAATTAGAGGGAAAAACCTTTGATATGTAACGAAGACCATATTACAGTTATCATTGAAGTACATTAATTAATTTTACTGAAGTAATAATGTTAATATAAGTTAACATATCTATAAACGATACGTTAAATGTCAAGTTTTAAATATAAATTAGTACTTTGAAATATATGTTCTCCACCACCTATATAACTTGACTTCAATAATATAATTGTGCGAAACAAATAATTTTAAAAATTAAATTATTTGGATAACTTCATATGGAGTACAAAGCACTCGCGATTTCTCTTCTTCTAGTTTCATTGTTTGTCTTGATTGAACATGGTTTTGCTACTGAATCCGCTGCTGCACCTAGCCCCGCAACATTAGATGATTTCCAAAAATGTGCAAGTGATTTAGGCGCAACTTGTGGTGGAGTCATTTCAAAGTATATATTTGAGAATGGGGTACACGTATCAAAAGAATGTTGTAGCGCTTTGTTGAAGGTTGGAGAGGATTGCCACGATCTTCTAACTGAAGTGACTATTGTTTACAAGCATCTTACACCCGCAAAAAGAGCCAAGCATGCTTGGCGTAAAAATGATTTAGTATGGGATCTTTGCAAGACAGTTGGACATGTTTCTAATTAGTATATTTAGTTATCCGAACGAAGTATTGTAAAATATTGTATTGAATAATAAATATTTGTTATTTACATATTTACATAATAAAATTATTTGGTCAATACAATTGTTATCTTTTAATAAATAAGTGCTAACATACTGCATATGAATCATGTTGTTTCCACCCTCGCGGGATAAAGATAGTAGAAAATTATTTACATTGTTTATATGAACCTTAATATAGTTTATTAGCGAATTTTTTTCTATAAATTTTAGTATACATATCCCTTAAGTTCATATTTAGATATGATAATTCACTTATTTAAAATTCGCTTTTAAGAAAGGAATTTGATAATACATAAGTCCAAGAAAAGCAACATAAATGTTTTCTTACTACCTAATGTTATCTTATAACTTTATTTGATAAAAACTTAGTTTTCTCATATTATGGAAGAAATAATTTCAAAACCATTGGATATATCTATCATATAGATCTATGGGTTAAGTTGCAATATATTTGTAATGTGATTAGCTATTTACTGTTTAGATTTATGTTTTGAATTAACACACGATGTCCGATAATAAACTTGCCAACGTAATAACTTTTTAAATTCTATGTTCCTGAGCATTTTAAAAGAATGATATAAAAACTTGTATAAAATTAATAAAGACTTGGATGATAAACAGACACGTAAATATTAGCCAAAATCCACCGTTTTTCTTTTTTGTAATTTTGTTAAACTTTAACGAAATAAATTCTATGCCAAATTATATTATGAACTTTTTCTCTAACTAGTTTTAAACCCGTGCTAAAATGCATGGGTTGTAATTATATGTGCTATTATTAGAATAGGAAGTGTATACATGAACTTTATTCAAACGCTACGCTAAAAAATAAGACTTAGAATTATTCTTCCTAACCGAACATGAAACCTAATATCATGTTGATTAAGAGCATATTTGCCTAATTTATTAAACATAAGTTTTGTTTCGCAAGTTTAATTTTAAAAAGTGTTGAGTTTTTACGAAATTATATTTAACTTTTGAGTAATAACGAAATACAGAGTATGTGTTTGTGTGATACACGGATTCACGACCACGTGTCAGGCCGTGGCGTGGGGAACCACGGTCGGGCGCGCTTGAAAAGGGACAAGCGTAGAAATACGCATTTGTGGACTCGCCACAAACTTTTGTGGGAAGTTGAAACCGTTCGAATACCTCGTGTCATGTCAAGACATAAAGCAATGACATGAACATTAAGAACATGCTACCCTTTGCGTTGTATGTTTAGAATGACTCTCGTAGATGCCAATGAACATGGATGTTCACAAAGATTTGGAGTAAGGGGTGATGGTATGTATTAGGAAGTTCTTTAATCGAACACCTAATCCCACCCGTCTCGATAGCGGCTTCTACTAATGATTAGAGAAACTTTTCTGTACTTGATATGTTGTTGGTCATATGCATGCTATGCAACATCCACGTTTTAACCCTATCATGTGAGCTTAGACTATGTCGGTGAACATGGTGAATATGTAGTTTAGCAATCAATTATGTCGAAATAGGAATTAGATTGATTACATGTGAGAAGACAATTAAATCATACAATCTTTGCAATAATTAATGACTAGATAAAATTACAAAAGAATTACATAGATTACAACGGATCTAGGGATCTATGTCGGAAATATGTCAGAACAAATATTTGAAAGAAAGAAGAAAAGATTACAAGACGGATTAACATTGATATTAGGGTTAATAATCGATTAAATACGTAATTAAGCTACGTCGAGACGACAAAGGAAGATCATAGACAGAATCCAACCCAGAACAGGCGCAACAGGGGATGCGTCCCCTGGAAGAGGCGCATCAACCCCTGCGTCTTTTCTAGAGGTGAGTTCTGGCTTTGAATCTAGAATCGCGATCAGTTAGTGTTCATTATTTTACGGTTAATTGTTATATTATGACTCGAGTGAAAGCGATTTAATTAATTAAATTACAAGACTAAAATCCACTAATATTGGCTATTAGGGATCTAAATCAAGGATTAATATCTAAATAAAAGACTATGATAAAAGACGACTTATTATACAAAGAAAAGTCTAATTAAAAGAAGTTTTGACATACTTCCGACATGAATCTTACATAAATTAAGTAAAGGACAATACAAAATAATAAAGGTGGGATTATACACCCCCAGACTTAAATGTTTGACGAATACGAGATTAGACCTGGCAAAAGCAACCCGACCCGATTGACCCGACCCGAATAATCAGACCCGTGACCCGAACTACAATACCCGAATGTGACCCGAAATCCGATTTAACTCGGCCCGACCCGAACATTACCCGAGCTTTCTTAACCCGTAACTGACCCGACCCGAAAATAACCCGATCCAAAACCACTCAACCCGAAAATGACCCGACAAGACATAACTTTAATTAAACCGAAAAGACTTAGAATGGCCTTTTGTCTCTTATTCTTTGACCCGAAAATGATCCGACCCGAAATAACCCGACCCGGATGACCTGAAACAGACCCGACAACAAACCCGAAACCCGAAATGACCCGACCCGACCCGAACCCGACCCGATTGACCCGTTTGCCAGGTCTATACGAGATTAACTAAGTTCACTTTTTAGTGATAGCTCGACTCGAGTATGTAAAGAAAGTGCCCTCGTAAGAGGATTGAAAATTGATTAAAAGATTGATTAAGTGTAGTTGGTCAAATTGGTAGGTCAATGCAAAACGTGACGGGAACCCAGAAGGATCTGGGCTTACGTGGTCGATTGATCAAGCACGTAGGTGTCAAAATGCTTCTCTAGAATGCAAATAGAGAGAAGAGAAGGGCGGACACTCGCGTGCCTTAAAAGTGAGAACGAAGCTCACCTTTTATAGGGGAAAATAGTAAGAGTTTCGGAATAACTCGAACTAGGAAAGAAATCTAAAAAATATTCCGGAAACAGGAAAATCGAGTTGGGGAAAAGGCACAGCAGGAACTGCGACTCTTGGAAGAGGCGCAGCACCTGCTGCGTTATTTCCCAAGAAGTATCCTATTTTGAAAGAAAGATTTCCACGATTTCTTTATGGAATTGTGGTTGATTTTGAATTCCTTTTAAATAAAATATGGATATATTTTAACAAAAAAGATAAGTTTTGAAATATTAAAATATACGGAATATTCTCGAGCGTTCAGACTCGGTTTTAAAAGACGGTTTGTTGAAAATGAAGCGGTTTTTGACCCGGACCCCAAATAAACTTTAATGACTGTCAAAACGACCGTATCGGCACGTAGATGACGACCAAGGGGTAGACACAAGTATTTAAGCTATCACTTGACGATAAACTTACGAACTGTCATAAATCGTTTCGCATACCAAACATGCGGCCCAATCATCACTGGGTGGTTGGTGGAAGGTGTGGAACTGAGGTGTCTACAGTTTCCCCACTTTGATAGAGGCTTGGACAAGGAAAAATTCAAAGTATAGCCTTCAGGTCAATCGAAGATTACAACCTGACGACTATGGCGACGCGAGGCGATTCAAGGGATCTGAACCATGGACCTGTCGTCGGGAACAATTTAAAGTCTGTCGACTATCGGGGAGGGTCGTTTAAAGTCCGTTAGACTACGTATGAAAGCTCGCCAGCTATAAGAAGGAGTCATATCTGAGGCATCTTCTTATGAGGTTGCGATGTGAGACTCGCCAGCCGTTGAAAGGGCATACGTAATGAGGCTCGCCAGCCGTTGAGTGGGCGCGTGATGAAGCTCGCCAGCCATTGAAAAGAGCGTGTAGTGAGGCTCGCCAGCCGTTAAAAGGGTGCGTGATGAAGCTTGCCAGCCTTTGACTGGGGACGTGGGGTTGCATAATGAGACACGCCAACCGCTTGAAAGGGGTTGCGTAATGAGGCTCGCCAGCCGCAATTGAAAGAGTGCGTAATGGGGCTCGCCAGCTGCTGGGCATAGGGTGCATAATGAGGCTCACCATCCGCTTGAATAAGGCGCGTAAGGAGGCTCACCAGCCGCTTGAGAAGATATCATATGATGGGTGCACAGATTGTATCTGAAAGGTGGGTCCTTGCTGGGATGGTAACATCACGTAACGGTTTTGAAGCCTGTCAAGGTGCGGGTATACGGAAGACTCTGTCAGGGTCGAATCATTCCGAGAAATATGCTCGGTTTTGGCGAGCAAAATTGTAGTGATAAAAGACGGACCCACGAATTGTATGTCCGAAAGATGGGTGCCCCGAGCATTGCTTATTTCTTGTTGTTTTTTTGAACTGGTTTGGAAAGTGAAGAACGATCGTCAACTGAAGAGTTTTTTTAGAATTCATTTGAGTTCAAGGTGGTACGCGTCAAGCGCTCAGCTTACCTCGAGGTGTTTGTTTTGTGCATTAATTTGAGAAGTGACGAGTGATCGTTAATTAGATAGTCATTTCATCTGTGTAAGAGATCGAGGTGGTAGGCGTCAAGCCCCCAGCTAACCTCGAGATGTTGGAGTTGAATTAATTTATTGAAGATTTGAATTGATTTGAAATCGAGGTGGCAGGCGTCAAGCCCCCAGCTTACCTCGAGGTGTTTGTTTTGATTTAATTTGAGCAGTGACGAACGATCGTCAATTTTGAATTGATTTTGAAAAATGACGAATGATCGTCAATTGAAGATTTTGTTTGATTTGAAAAAATGACGGAGCATCGTCAATTGAAGATTTCGTTTGATTTGAAAAAATGACGGATGATTGTCAATTGAAGATTTTGTTGAATTGGGTGAGAGCCCTTAGTTTGATGTATATACTTGAGGTGTCTTTGCTATTGAGTGTTTTATGTTCGTGCAGGTTAGTCTAAAAAATAGGTTTGGTAGACGACGGTTTCTGCCATCATGCCGCCGAAATTCACATAGAAATCAGATAATGGAGATCACATAATTTACATGTAGCATATTGGTGGCCTAAACTGGCGCAAAAACGGGCTACCCCCTTAAAATAATTTTTAATGAAATTTGTAAGTGATTGAAATGATCAGACATGTGTAAGTGTTTGAAATGACCAGAGATGTGAAAGTGTTTGAAATGACCAGACATGTGAAAGTGTTTGAAAAAAAGAAAGATGAGTGAAATGATTCCTCCAAATAAGTGTGCTCATTTGGTAGCCATGTCGACTTTCGTCTCGAAAAGCGAACATTTTGAAATAATGACGGGTTGAATCCTGTGAAGGATTGCCTACGTATTCATGAAAATGAAATCAAACACTGTGCGTAGTTCGAAAAAAATTGAAGAATAATCGTTCGAAGCTTGTAATGGACTTAGAAAAGGGTAGCATGTGTTTTTTACATGCTCCTAAAGGAAGTACAATTCCGTTTATTTGATGACATGAGGATATCCAAATGTCAAAATGCAAGAGCATAATGACATTAATTTTGATTGGCTAGGGGCCGGATTTATTTCATGTCGCACGAGCGACACGAGAGTTACGCGAGGTGCGTTTTTGTTTTTGTTTTTGCCTGAGAATTTGAGTGAGTATTGCCCTCTTTATAGTAACAAGCTCGGCGAATTATGCAAAACTAATACTATGGAAACAAAATACTTTTGTGACCGTATAAGCTTAGTGTACAACCATCGAATTCTTAGATGCTAAACAAGGGTGATAAGAAATGGAATGGAGTGGGAGGTTCTAATGGTGTTATAAGACACTGGAGATCTGTGTATCTCTCTCACTCACCTGAATGACTGAAAGAATCGTACCAAAGAGTATGGAGATATGGTAACCGCGAATTGATTCGTCTGAAATATGACTATTGAGGAATTCGTGTTTTGTTTGTAATTTTTGATTGGAGAGATTTTTTTCTTGTCTCGTGAATTTTTGAAAATGTTTGATACTTTTGATTTGAAGTCGTTATTGGATTGTTTTTTTATTTGAAGTCATTGTTGGACTGTTTTTGATTTGAAGTCGTTTTTGGACTGTTTTTTGCATGGAAGTCGTTGTTGGACTGTTTTTTGTATGAAAGTCGTTGTTGGACTTTTTTTGAAGTCGTTGTTGGACTTTTTTTTGATTGGATAATTTTAGGTATGATTGCTCTAAAAATTTGATTTGACCCTCTGGTGAGCTAGTTTGATAGCACCCATGGCAAGGGTATTGAATTGTTTACCATATTATGCGATTTGTTTGGTAGTCATATGAAATTGGCGAATCAGGTAGAAAAGATGGAGTCTCCAAACCTAGAGGTCACCTAGAGACACGACGAATAAAGAATTTTCACACCACAAGATATGGAAAAGGTGGTAAATGCACGCCCTTGTTAAGGCTTATTCTAAGAGGTCGAGTGATCTACACTAAAAAGATACGACCTAAAGTATTTTGAGTCTATCCTACTAGTTAATGGTAAAACGTAGAACAAGTGACTAATAAAAAGTACATGTGCTTTTTTTCTTTTCAGTTTTTGGCAACTCCGTTCGGGTTTTGCTCGGGTTGACGAACACTTTCTTGCCTAGTTCCCGGCATCTTGGAAAATGTGATAAGAGATCGAAGACTGATCAAAACATGATCGACCATTCTAGCACACTTAGTCAAAAGGACTCGACATGTGGGAGTGTGCCACTGTGTTTAAGTGAGTTTTGAGGCTGACTAGGATTTGAAATGTTTATCCTAGACAACCGTAGTGTGGTTGTAGGAGTGATGACTCGAAGACGAATGACTCGACTTGTGAAGGGGGTGTGTGCCACTATACTAAGTGAGTTTTGAAAATGAGTAGTTTTGAAATGTTTGTCCTAGACAACCTTAGTGTGGTTGTAGGGATGATGACTCGAAAATGACTCGACTTGTGAAGTGGGTGTGTGCCACTGTGCTAAGTGAGTTTTGCAAATGACAAGATTTGAAATGTTTATCCTAGACAACCGTAGTGTGGTTGTAGGAGTGACGACTCCAAAACAATTCGACTTGTGAAGTAGGTGTGTGCCACTGTGCTAAGTGAGTTTTGAAAATGACAAGATTTGAAATGTTTATCCTAGACAACAGTAGTGTGGTTGTAGGAGCGACGACTCGAAATCGATTTTGACTGAATATTTGGGCAGAGTTTCGACTCATTTCACTCTATTTCAGGCCCATCTTTGAAAAAAGCGTTAAAGTTTGAAAAGGGTTTTATTTAATTTTTTTTTTGTCATGGTTTATTTGAAAAATGGTGATCACGTAAGGGTTATACACATTTAAACATGCATTATAACGGTATGCTGAGTGCATTTAAAATGGTTTTGGTTTAAATGGTGGGTTGCCATACCAAGCAATCAAACCCTAGGTCTGTGGAGAGGTCCGCGCCAACACATGAGTAAATAAGGTCGGTTCCTAGTCCATTTCCTGGAGTAGTGAAAGCTCTTGATACTAACATGAGTATGTACCGTGGTATGGTTGACGTCAATCGCTATCCATCCTTAGGCCTAAACAAGAGTTTGGACCGTCCAGACAAGACGATTGGTCGAAATGGGTTGCGTTAAGACTAGGAAGGGCAAATAAAACGACCTAAGAAGGTGGAGTAATGAAAACCGATAACTGTCTTGTACAAACTATCCCCTAACCTTGTTCAAGTTTCACCCTGGGTAACACGTAAGTGTATAATCCCTAGCGGAGTCGCCAAACTGTGATACACGGATTCACGACCACGTGCCAGCCGTGACGTGGGGAACCACGGTCGGGCGCGCTTGAAAAGGGACAAGCGTATAAATACGCATTTGTGGAGTCGCCACCAGTTTTTGTGGGAAGTTGGCCTGGAACCGTTCGAATACATCATGTCAAGTCAAGACATAAAGAAATGACATGAACACTAAGAAATCGTTACCCTTTTCATTCTATGTCTAGAATGACTCTCGTGGATGCCAATGAATACGGATGTTCACAAAGATCTGAAGTAAGGAGTGAGGGTGCGTATTAGGAAGTTCTTTAATCGAACACCTAATCCCGCTCGTCTCGATATCGGCCTTTACTAATGATTAGGGAAACTTTTCTGTACTTGATATGTTGTTGGTCATATGCATGCTATGCAATATCCATGTTTTAACCCTAACATGTGAGCTTAGACTATGTCGGTGAACATGTAGTTTAACAATCAATTATGTCGAAATAGGAATTAGATTGATTACATGTGAGAAGACAATTAAATCATACAATCGTTGCAATAATTAATGACTACATAAAATTACAAAAGAATTACAAAGATTACAACGGATCTCGGGATCTATGTCGGAAATATGTCCAAACAAAGATTTGAAAGAAAGAAGAAAAGATTAAAAGACGGATTAGCAGTTATATTAGGGTTAATACTCGATTAAATACGTAATTAAGCTACGTCGAGACGACAAAGAAAGATCAGAGACATAATCCAACCCAGAATAGGCGCATCAGGTGATGCGTCCTCTAGAAAAGGCGCATCAACCCCTGCGTCTTTTCTAGAGGTGAGTTCTGGATGTGAAGCCAGAATCGCGATCAGTTAGTGTTCATTGGTATTTTACGGTTAATTGTTAAATTATGACTCGAGTGAAAGCGATTTAATTAATTAAATTACTAGACTAAAACCCACTAATATTGGCTATTAGGGATCTAAGTCAAGGATTAATATCTAAATAAAAGACTATGATAAAAGACGACTTAATATACAAAGAAAAGACTAATTAAAAGAAGTTTTGAAAAGGTTTTGACATACTTCCGACATGAATCTTACATGAATTAAATAAAGGACAATACAAAATAATATAAGGTGGGATTAAACACCCTCAGACTTACAAATTTGACGAATACGAGATTAACTAAGTTCACGTTTTAGTGATAGCTCGACTCGAATATGTAAAGAAAGTGCCCTCGTAAGAGGATTGAAAATTGATTAAAAGATTGATTAAGTGTAGTTGGTCAAATTGGTAGGTCAATGCAAAACGTGACGGGAACCCAGAAGGATCTGTGTTTACGTGGTCGATTGATCAAGCAAGGTCTAGAATGCAAATAGAGAGAAGAGAAGGGCGGACACTCGTGTGCCTTAAAAGTGAGAACGAAGCTCACCTTTTATAGGGGAAAATAGTAAGAGTTTCGGAATAACTCGAACTAGGAAAGAAATCTAAAAAATATTCCGGAAACAGGAAAATCGAACTGGGGAAAAGGCGCAGCAGGAACTGCGACTCTTGGAAGAGGCGCAGCACCTGCTGCGTTATTTCCCAAGAAGTATCATATTTTGAAAGAAAGATTTCCACGATTTCTTTATGGAATTGCGGTTGATTTCGAATTCCTTTTAAATAAAATATGGATATATTTTACCAAAAAAGATAAGTTTTGAAATATTAAAATATCCGGAATATTCTCGAGCGTTCAGACTCGGTTTTAAAAGACGGTTTGTAGAAAATGAAGCGGTTTTTGACCTGGGCTTCAAATAAACTCTAATGACTGTCAAAACTACCGTATCGGCACGTAGATGACGACGAAGGGGTAGACACAAGTATTTAAGCTATCACTTGACGATAAACTTACGAACTGTCATAAATCGTTTCGCATACCAAACATGCGGCCCAATCATCACTGGGTGGTTGGTGGAAGGTGTGGAACTGAGGTGTCTACAATTTGGTCAACTTGTATTTTTTTAACAAAAAATCTCAAAGAAGCTTGGTCAAACATATGCTAAAGTTTTTAGAAGTGCTTTTTTAAATAATGAAATTAACATAATTGATTAATGAATATAAGATCCGAGTAAATGGTTTAACAGATACAATTAAGAATAGATGGACTCATGTATGTACTCCCTATGTTGGCGACAATACCTCGCTCCTCATCTTACTCAAATTATAGTTTCAGAAATGACAAACCTATAAATATATTTTTTTGTAGTGTCTCATGTAATCTAACTCACTCGCTCTCCCATTTTTTGTCTTGTCTAAAAAAGAAACTACTAAAAAAATAACTTGACGTTGCCTCCAAGTATTTATCGCAAAAAGCACATAAATAATGATCATATAGCCACATATTATATAATTAATCCTTATTATACTCCAATCTTTCATAGTGTTTCTCACAAAAAAAAAGTCATGTATTTTATGATTACCGGAATAATTTTTTTCGGAATTTTTAGTGTGAAATTTCCTTATACAACAACATATATTATTTATAAATAAAACCGAACATTTTTCATTTATAAATTAGATTTATTTATAGACGAAAATCAAATTATTTAAAAAAATAGATTTGTATGAACGTATAAGAAATAACGAGAGTGATTAATTAATTAGGATAGTGAAGGTGGAAGGAGAGAGAAACTAATTAGTTGGAAAAAATGTGGGGCCCATTTTTTTTGTGTTCTATTAAACTCTTTAACTAATATGAGGTCTTCAAATGTTATCTCTTTCATATATACTCCCTCTAATCCAATCCAATATACCCATTTGCTTTTTGGTAGTCTTCGAGGCAACGGTTTGACCGCGTTTTCTTCATTTATATTTATATAAATTTTTTTACTAAAAATATAATTTTATGAAAGATATTTCCGTAACAAAATTAAAAATGTTAATTTCGTCTTTCAAAATTTTATATTTTCCGTTGTATAAGCGGTCAAACTTTTGAAAGTTTGACCTTTAAAAAGTAAATAGGTACATTGTATTGGATATGATAGGAGGGAGTAGTAGATATGAACTTTTTCTCTAATAAGTTAAAATATATTCTACAACTATAGAATTTCGTTTATTTCAGTAATGAGTATTTTTGTAAAGTACACTATAAAATTAAGTAACTAACTAGAGGCAAAAACCTTTGATATGTAACGAAGACCACCTTACAACTATCATTAAAGTACATTATTTAGTTTTACTGAAGTATTAATGTTAATATAAGTTTACATATCTATAGACGATACGTTAAATATTAACATTTGAATATAAATTAGTACTTTGAAATATTTGTTCTCCACGACCTATATTACTAGATTTCAATAATATAATTGTGCGAAACAAATAATTTTAAAAATTAACTTATTTGGATAACTTCATATGGAGTCCAAAGCACTCGTGATTTCTCTTCTTCTAGTTTCATTGTTTGTCTTGATAGAACATTGTTTTGCTACTGAATCCGCTGCTGCACCTAGCCCCGCAACATTAGATGACTTCCAAAAATGTGCAAGTGATTTAGGCGCAACTTGTGGTGGAGTCATTTCAAAGTATATATTTGAGAATGGGGTACAAGTATCAAAAGAATGTTGTAGTGCTTTGTTGAAGGTTGGAGATGATTGCCACGATCTTCTAACTGAAGTGACTATTGTTTACAAGCATCTTGCACCCTCAAAAAGAGCCAAGCATGCTTGGCGTAAAAATGATCAAGTATGGGATCTTTGCAAGACACTTGGACATGTCTCTAATTAGTATATTAAGTTATCCGAACGAAGTATTCTAAAATATTGTATCGAATAATAAATATATGTTATTTATATATTTACATAATAAAAATATTTGGTCAATACAATTGTTATCTTTTAATAAATAAGTGCTAACATACTGCATATGAATCATGTTGTTTCCACCCTCGTGGGTTAAAGAAAGTAGAAATTTATCTACATTGTTTATATGAACCTTAGTATAGTTTTTTAGCGAATTTTTTTCCATAAATTTTAGTATACATATCCCTTAAGTTCATCTTTAGATAAGATAATTCACTGAATTAAAATTCACTTTAAGAAAGAAATTTGATTATACATAAGTCCAAGAAAAGCAATATAAATGTTTTCTTACTACCCTAATGTTATCTTATAATTTATCTAATAAAAACTTAGTTTTCTCATATTATGAAAGAAATAATTTCAATACCATAGGATATATATCTATAATATAGATATATGGGTTAACTTGTAATATATTTGTAATGTGATGAGCTATTTACTGTTTAGATTTGTGTTTTAAATTAACACACGTTGTCTGATAATGAACTTGCCAACGTAATAATTTTTGTTCCTGAGTATTTTAGAAGAATGATATAAAAACTTGTATAAAACTAATAAAGACTTGCATGATAAACAGACACGTAAACATTAGCCAAAATCCACTGTTTTTCTTTTATGTACTTTTGTTAAACTCAAACGAAATAAATTCTATGCCAAATTATTTTATGAACTTTTTCTCTAATATGAACTTTTTCTCTAAGAAGTTAAATTATATGCTATAACTATTGAGTTTCGTTTTCTACTTGGAATGTTAGAGGGTGTAATGACCCTTTAAAAATGCTAGAGGTTCAAGATTTTATTGGAGGTAATTCTATTGATTTTATGAGGAAAAGAATTTTGCTCATTATGCAAATAATTTTTGCACTAACTATAGGGGTGCTGCAAATTATAGTCATCACCATAATGGTAGGATATGGTGCCTTTGGAATCCTACCAATGTTCATCCCACTCCCCTGGTTATTAATGCTCAATTTATTCATTGTAGAATTGAGCACTTTCCCACTGGAGGGGTCTTTAGGTTTACTCATGTGTATGGTTTTAATGATGGTGAAGAGAGAACTGAGCTTTGGCAATTCCTTCTCAACAGTAAAAATATTGTTGATCCTTAGATAGTTATGGGTGACTTCAATGTGGTCATATATACCCATGAAAGATTGGGCCCAAATCCTCCCGATTGCAGGGATGTTCTTGCCTTTCATAGTTGTATCCTTTATGCAAGACTGAAGGATCTTCAAAGTACTGGGTGTCAATTCACTTGGACTATTAAGCAAGCTAGTCATGGCAGAGTCTGGTCTAAGTTGGATAGGGTTCTGATTAATCAACCTTGGATGAATCATTTTCCTAATGTCACTGCTTTAACAAGGATCCTGGAATATCAGACCACTCTTCAATTCTTACTACTCTCTTTGATGATGTAAAAATCACAAAAAGATTTAGCTTTCTGAACTGTTGGACTCATCATCCATCTTTCAATAATGATGTAGAGAAAGCTTGGGGTACTCATTTCGCTGGTACTGTTATGTTTACTCTTTTTCAAAAACTCAAAGCTGTCAAGCAGGGGCTTAAGGGCCTTCATAGCAGGGATAATTTCTCCGATGTTAGTGTTAAAGTCTCTAAAGTCAAGAAAGAGGTATTGGTTTGCGAACATGCCTTGCAGCAGAATCCTTTTTCGGATGATTTAATTAAACACGAAGAGGAGCTACTTGCCAGATTTAGGAAACTTAAATCTGCTGAACTTAGTTCCCTTAAGCAAAAAGCTAATATTACTAACATAAACTTCAAGGACTGCAACACTAAATATTTCCATGCTAAGGTTGTTGAGAGGAAAGCTCAACAAATGATAGGTGAAATTAAAGATAAAGATGGGAATTGTCAAGCTGGACTTGACAATTTTGCTAGGGCTTTTATTGAGTACTATTCTGACATGCTAGGGGCTACTAAAAAAAGTGGAGCATATTATTGACTTCTCTTCGCTTCACAATGGTCCTATTATTAACTCTAGTGATTGGGATACCTTGCTTGCTCCTGTCAATAATGGGGAAATCAGGAAGATCATTTTTGGGATGGATATCAACAAGAGCCTTGGGCGTGATGAGTTTTATGCAGGGTTCTTCCGGTCTGCCTGGCACATGGTAGAGAATGATGTTTGTGCATCTGTTAGATCTTTCTTGAGCACTGGTAGTATGTAACACCCGCGATTTTAGTAAATTGAATTTAATAATATTATATTAAAATTTGCTAGTCTTAGTTTAGTCTTAGAATAAACATTATATTTAGTTGGGTAAAATCCGTGTCAAATCCGTCTATTCCGAGCCTATATTTGGGTTCTACTCGGAATTTCATGTGGGTGAGACTTCTAATCTTGTATTGGGCTCCTCTATGTCTCCACTCACTCAACTTATCCCAAATATCACCCATTTTCCACTCAAAAATTTCAGCACAATATTCCTCTTCATCCTCTCCAAAAAAAAACCTAACCTCCCTCTCTCACCATTGTTGAACCATAAACCTTACAACACAAAAACTCACACAACTCACTCAAATCTCTTAGTTTTTAGCTTTTTCTTTCTCTTTTCTTTCTCTCTTTCTTTTGAGGTAAGAAAAAGTCTAATCTTGCTCACTTTCATTTTTCCATCTTTTTTTCCAAGATGAACTTGTTCATCTTTTATGTCAAATTTTGTAGGAGGAGGAGACCTTCAAGACCTCGACATGGACTACTACTTGGTGGAGGAAGACCTAGAAGAGGATTGAAGACGCAAAAAGGTAACGATAAAGGGTTACTCGATATCACTATACGTGTTTTACATGTTAGAGTAGTATTTGTCTTGATGAGTTCTTTGTGTTAGTTTCATATGAATGTGTGTTTGCTACTCATTTACATGTATAATCCATCTCATATGCTTAATTTATAATAATCTTATACAAAGTTACGTTTGTGTTGTTGGATTCATTCATTTATTATTGTTAAACCCGTGTTGGGTGATAAATGTTGTCTTATGATGTCTAAATTGACCCCATGTAATGATTGTATATGATTATGTTGCATTCAATGTAGTTTGATGATGATAAATGATGATAGGAATAAATGGGTAGTAAAGGAAGTAATGTTGTTGTTGTTGCCTTGGTGTTTTTCGTGCGTGGTGGCCCCAGCCGGGTGGCCGGCCGCCGCCCACATCCCCGACAGGGAGTGGTCTGATTGTTGTCATTGTGAAATTGGTGAATTTTGACTAGCGTGAGTCCCATTCGGGTGGCCCCCCAACCGGCAGGGAGTCCCATGTATTGAAATTGGTTAAGTTTTGATGGATTTTGAGTGATGCGTGTCCCAGCCGGCCACCCGGCCGCAACCCCTCTGACCGGTTGGGAACAACCTGTATATTAATGTTGTTGTTTGTTGTTGTGTGTGCCCTAGGCGGGTAGCCGGCCGCCGCCCAGCCGGCTGGGAGCCTCTTTCTCCTCCATTTCTCTCTTTTCTCGGTTTGTCTATGACCCCCAGCCGAGTAGCCGGCCGCCGGTCACACCCACTGGCTGGGATTCCCTGTATGTTGATTGATGTTGTTGTGGTGCCCAGCCGGGTACCCGGCTGCCGGCCCCCTGACCGGCTGGGACCCCCTGTGTCTCTTTCTCTCCTTTTTTTCCACTTGTCTTCACATACAATGGTTTCTATGGTTTGTTTATCTTATAAAATTACGTAATGACATTAAATATTCATGTTTAGAATATATAATATCTCACATACCTTTATCACATGTTTGGTGACGGTTTTTAGTATGTTTTCCCTTTGAGTCGGCGTTGCCTTATGTAATGATTTGAGCACTATTCGTTGGGTGCTTTGAACTCTCATTTCCCGGCTACACCCTCATACTCGTTAGACTGGAATGTCGGAGCCATGAGGTGTGTCATTGATGCTTGTGCATTTTTTTAGTGGGGATATGTTGATGTTGTTAGGAGGCAAACGCAATGCATTGGTCGACCCGACTGTCAAGTGTTGTATCCTTGCGAGGTGATGTCATTGCATGTAGCGTACTTGCTTATCTATGGTTCTTGTGCTCTTTCCGCCTCTTATATGTAGTTTAGCCGAATTTAGGGTACTCGGCGTCCTTTGAGTTGATCGAGTCTTGGATGCGAAATGTTTATCGCATCTCGAGTCAGAACATGTTCATTCCTAGAGTTTGGTTAGGTTTAGACTAGGACCGTATTATTATCGTCGTGCTACAAGGAGGGAATGAGTCTTGCATGTACGAAATGTTCATCGTATATGGTTCGGGGAAATGTTTATCCCGTGGACGTGTTTGATCGTACGTTCTATGTACATGATGCTAGTGCGTGTCATTTACCGTGTGAGCTATGTCTTTGTCTTTGTATCTGAGCACGTGACGGTTTGGATATTTGCAATGTTTGGATGACTTGATTTGGTTTGTGTGACGAGTCCCTACCTTCTCAAGTATATGTCGCTAATGGTGAGATGCAAGCCCTTAGTGTATATATAGTTGCCAAGGGGACTCTTCCCCGAGTCGGTTTGTATAATGAAGATATGTTTGACACTTCACATGCTTATACCACGTTATTATGAAATGCTTATTTATACCATACATGATATAATTGCAAGTATGATGTTATGTGCTTATGTATTTGCCTATATGCCTTTTGAGGTGATATGGCTGGGAGAACCCGGAATTACTCCCCACTGACTGTGGCATTCATGTTTTATGAATGAACAGGTGTTGATGTTGCTTTCTTTTGGGGTTTCTTTGAGTGAGATAGCGGGCGTCGATCATGACGACGACCTTATTTATTACTTTAGCTATTTCTAGACTCACTAGACTTTATTTGAGGGACTTTAGACTCCCGTTTGTATTTAATACTTTGGATTTTAGTTTGTTGACGATTCCTCGTACTTGCATGTAAAAGTTTTAAAACCCCGTACTTTCCGCAACTTATGCATGCTTATTTGTTTTAAATTTCCGCGTTTTTCGAGGGTTGTCACATAGTATGGCCAAACATGCCAATTCTACTATCATCACATTGATCCCTAAGTGTGATGTTCCTAGCACTGTCAAAGACTTTTGACCAATTTCCTGCTGCTCTACTATATACAAAATTATATCCAAATTACTTGTTAATAGGATGCAGACCTTTATGCCCAGTATTGTTGGGGAGGAGCAATCAACTTCTGTGAAAGGGAGGAATATTTTTCATAATATTTTGTTAACTTAAGCTCTTGTTAATTGATATAACAGAAATAATATCTCCCATAGATGCCTCATGAAAATTGATATCAGGAAGGCATTTCATAGTCTGCAATGGTCTTTTATTGAAGCTATTCTGAATCTGCTTATTTTTCCTCCTAGGTTCTTTAATTCACATGCTTGTTCTTTGCTAACATTTTAAGAGACCCCGTCTCTTTGTTGTATTTCCGTACTTAGTTGTAACATTTTGACACTCCTCGTTTTATTTAACTTGCATGTATAAAAGTTTTTAAAACTACCTATTTTCGCAATATAATTCACATGCTTGTTTGTTTTATATTTCCGCATTCGCGAGGGTTGTCACAAGGCTCCTTAGCAAGATTCAGAAGTCAATTCACCACTGTTCCTCTCAATTCCTCTCTTATGCTGGCAAAATTCAACTCCTCAATACAATTCTCTTTGGCATTGAAAACTACTGGGGTGCTAGTTTGCTGCTGCCCAAAGGATATGATCTTGGATTTAAAGATATGATCTTATCTTATGGTATCGGAGACTCATTTGGAGTAGTAAGGTTTCGTTGTAAGTTGAACCATATTACTTGAGGATTATAATGTGAGTTATGATGGAAATACCTTAGGACGTTAATGATGATGTTTGACTTGAGGTTGTAATTTGTTAATAATGAACTCGTGGGCTATATGAGTTGAAAATGACCGAGTATAAGGGAGTATTTGTTAGTCTTTCAGTTAAAGAAACCTTTGAGGTTGTGTTGAATATTTGAGCTAAAGGAATGTTATTATACTTGAGTTGCAATTCCGCATTTGGGAATCTGTGTGATATGAAAGGATGGATGAATTGGGTGGTAATCGATCTGTTAAATCTAGGTGTACCTTACTTTGATGATTGTGGTACGATGGTCCCTTGTAAGAGACCTTTGTTTGGGATGAGTTGCTTTACTATCACCCTAAGTCTGAAAGGAGAAATTTTGTGGATTAAACATTAAACCTTAAACCTTTACTCGTGCCATCATTCCTTTTCATTTCCATTCTTGGATGTTTTTTTTTTTTTTTTTGTCAAGATTGATCTTTAAGAAATCGCATGCTCGTATTTTCTTTCTTACTCAGATATCTTCGTAACTCTACTATCTGCTTTGTTTCTTCCTCAACCTCGTTTTCCTTTTTCGCCTTCGCCTTTTTCATCTTATCGTAGTCTTTAGTGACGCTTCCTAATGTTCCTTGTATCATGTTCTTTTATCCCTACTCTCTTGAGAGGTAGTTTTTCTTATTAGCTAACGTAAGGGTTAGTAGGTGTGTTTTGAAGAAGTTTCGAATGTGGTACCTAACCGTTCTATTGAACTAGTTTCGTGTTTAGATGATTATAAGGAATTGTGGATAAGCTTAGGATGAAACTTACCTTGTGGTTTTAGACTATGAAAGCTTGATGTTGCAATATCATTTGGAGGATCGAAATAAGGATAATGATAGTTGGTTGTCGTGGTTATGAATTTTAGTGATTTCTTTAAATGTTACTTGAGAATTTGTTGTCTTTAAATGTTGGACCCTAACGGGAATAAATACCTTGTGGAATTTGGGTTGGATGACCAAACTTGAGGAATATTGTCATAAGCGAAAACCGATGTATTGAGAGTTTGAAGGAGCTAAATAAATTGATGTACGGTCGCATTGCTCTACGATTGGCAAAAGTTAAGTGAAATGAGATTGTGTGACTAATCTCTTTTGAGGTTTTGTGTTTTGACTTTTGAGGATGAGAAAGTTCATTGTAAATTTAGGATAATGAGTTTGAAGTAAAATGGATTAAAGGATTTCATGGAAAGTCTCTTTACCTTGTGGTTGTTAGTGATCATGTTTCCCTAGATAAATATTTTGTTGGTGGTTTCTAGTAAGAGTTTTGATGAAGTTAAGAAGATTAGAGTATGTAATGAATCTTTCATGTGGATTGTTAGTTGTGGAGTCTACCGTGCCGATGGACCTTAGTAGATTCTAATTGGATTCGAATAATTGGGATTTGTTACTCGAAGTTTCGAGATTATGGAATATTTTTGTAGGAATTCTGATGATTGAAAATGATGAGTTGCAAATTGGGTAAATTGCATTCTCTTGAGGATTTGGTTTATTAGTAGAGTTAGTGATGTCGAATTCTTGTAGATCTTCCTGCCGATTTTGTAACAACCCGAAAAGTACCCGGTTTTTCTAGTAAAAATATTTACTAACACTTTTCAGTAGAACTTAAGTTTTAAAATAGGAATTTTTGTTCGGAGTCTTATTTTGAAATTCCGCGTTCGTATTTGGAATTTCTGAGGGATTTCATGAAAAGACTGTTTTTA
>JAIUZE010001498.1:0-13200 GCA_022085475.1 Heliosperma pusillum | reverse complement strand
TGGTACGATGGTCCCTTGTAAGAGCCCTTTGTTTGGGATGAGTTGCTTTACTATCACCCTAAGTCTGAAAGGAGAAACTTTGTGGATTAAATCTTAAACCCTTACTCGTGCCATCATTCCTTTTCATTTCCATTCTTGAATGTTTTTGTCAAGATTGATCTTAAGAAATTACAAGCTCGTACTGTCTTTCTTACTCAGATATCTTCATAACTCTACTATCTGCTTTGTCTCTTCCTCAACCTCGTTTTCCTTTTTCGCCTTCGCCTTTTTCATCTTATCGTACTCTTTAATGACGCTTCCTAATGTTCCTTGTATCATGTTCTTTTATCCCTACTCTCTTGAGAGGTAGCTTTTCTTAGTAGCTAACGTAAGGGTTAGTAGGTTGTGTTTTGAAGAAGTTCGAATATGGTACCTAACCGTCCTATTAAACTAGTTTCATGTTTAGATGATTATAAGGATTTGAGGATAGCTTAGGATGAAACTCTCCTAGTGGTTTTAGACTATGAAAGCTTAATGTTGCAATATCATTTGAGGATCGAAATAAGCATAATGATAGTTGGTAGTTGTGGTTAAGAATTTTAGTGATTCTTTAAGTGTTACTTGGGAAATTGTAGTCTTTAAATGTTGGACCCTAACGGGAATAATTACCTTGTGGAATTTGGATTGGATGACCAAACTTGAGGAATATTGTCATAAGCGAAAACCGATGTATTTAAGCTATTTGGATAGTTGGTAGTTTTGTTTTTGCGTGTTTTGTATATATTTTGTTATCGTGATTTGTGAACTTGATGTTCGAATCGCTATATGTACGTGTAATGTCGTGTTATTTGATTTTATCTTTGATAAAACTTTCAAATTTCCATATTATATTTCTAATTCAACGTCTCAAAGAAGTCTAAAGATGGTTTGTGTTCCCTCTTTTTGAAGAAAATGGATTTCTTTTACTTTTATATTTGGATTTTGCGTTTGGTTGGATGTTTGCACTTGTTATTAGAGACGTCTGATAACTAGTCCTGCACTTACTAACGTTTGTTTGATTTTCGATTTCACTATTTCGACATTGTTTTGATTTTTGGATAATTAGAGTTCTCGTTCGCGACGGGCACTCTTGTGATTCGTAAATAAAGTTCGCTCTTATGAAAAAATTTCTTTAAACCGTTTCGAGAAGAACATCATTTCATAAATGTTTTCGCTTATAAAAGTTTTCGTATTAATTTTGAAAACCGAATCTTGTCCTTGATACTTTTGTTTTCTACTCTCAAGTTTCGAGGACGAAACTTTTTAAAAGGTGGGGTGATTGTAACACCCGGAAATGTACCCTATTTTTCTAGTGAAAATATTTTACGGATACTTTTCAGCAAATTTAAGTTTTAATATAGAATTTTATGTTCCGAGTCGAATTTAGAATTTCCGAGTTCATATTTGGAATTTCCGCGAGATTCCATGTGAATCCCGTCTTAAGGCGACTTTGACTTTTCTTGACTTTTGAGCCGTCTTTGACTTTTGTTGACTTTTTCCACTCACTCTCTTCATATACCCCCTTTAACCTAATTTTTCCTCACAATTCATTTCTTTCTTCTTCACTAAGAAACACCATAAAACCTTGCCTCCATTTTTGATCCATCTTCGAATCATCGCTACGCCTTCATTTCTCGCTCGAATTCACGTAAGTTCGTCTCATTCTTCCCCTCTTAGCTTCCTCTATCCGTATTGGTAATAAAATTACCGTCTTTCTCGCTTTTTAAATTATCCGTCTTTCTCAAGGTGAATGATATTCATCTTTTATTATCTAATTGTATGTAGGTGGAGACTAGGAAGGTTTAGAAACCGTTTAAAGTCGCGAAAAGGGAACGGTGAAGGGTTACTCGATATCATTTACGTGTTTTAATGTGTTTTCCATGTTAGAAATCGTATTTAGAATATGATTAGTAATCTTAGGAATTGTGTAGTTGATGATGGTTGTTGTTAGTTGATAATTGATATGAGAATTGATGAATTGTGATGATAGACGATATTTGTGTTATGCCTTAGTGAAATTGTGGTGATTTGTGTGACTCTTAGCTGTCCGAATAGGACGCAGGCTGCGTCATTCTCTGCCGACTGAAATTTTCCTGCACTGACCCCTTTTCGTAAAATGATCATATCTCCTTTGGTACTTGCTTGTTTTGGGCGTGTAACATCCCGTTGGAACCGTAAGAGGATAAGCTATCACCTCCATTTGGTATTTCTGCATTTGCATTTCTAGAACTCTAGTTATGACCGTTTGAAGTGGACCCTTGATTTCGTTGGTTTCCAAACAACGTTGTTTTGGAGAGGTGATCTATGTTTTTATTCATTATGCTTCATAAACTTGTTCTAATGCTTATGTATCATGTACTGACTAATGTTTTTCATATTTACACTTATATGATCCCCTATTCTCATGTTTTGTGACGGTTTTTGGTATGTTCCCACTTTGAGTCGGTTTTTACAAATGATACGGTTTGAGCACTATTTTGTCTTGTGCTTTGTACTCTCATTCCCTTGGCTACCTTCCCGTTCGTAAGGCTGGAATGTCGGAACGGAGAGGTATCCTACTGCTTAATTGCATGTGTAGTGGGCATAAGACGACGTTGTTGGGAGTTGAACGCTATGCGTTGATCGACCCGGCCGTCAAATGTTGTGTACTTGCGAGGTGGTGTTATTTGCATGTAGCGTACCGCTTGTTATGAGGCTTATGTAATGATTTGAGCACTATTCGTTGGGTGCTTTGAACTCTCATTTCCCGGCTACACCCTCATACTCGTTAGACTGGAATGTCGGAGCCATGAGGTGTGTCATTGATGCTTGTGCATTTTTTTAGTGGGGATATGTTGATGTTGTTAGGAGGCAAACGCAATGCATTGGTCGACCCGGCTGTCAAGTGTTGTATCCTTGCGAGGCGGTGTCATTGCATGTAGCGTACTTGCTTGTCTATGGTTCTTGTGCTCTTTCCGCCTCTTATATGTAGTTTAGCCGAATTTAGGGTACTCGGCGTCCTTTGAGTTGATCGAGTCTTGGATGCGAAATGTTTATCGCATCTCGAGTCAGAACATGTTCATTCCTAGAGTTTGGTTAGGTTTAGACTAGGACCGTATTATTATCGTCGTGCTACAAGGAGGGAATGAGTCTTGCATGTACGAAATGTTCATCGTATATGGTTCGGGGAAATGTTTATCCCGTGGACGTGTTTGATCGTACGTTCTATGTACATGATGCTAGTGCGTGTCATTTACCGTGTGAGCTATGTCTTTGTCTTTGTATCTGAGCACGTGACGGTTTGGATATTTGCAATGTTTGGATGACTTGATTTGGTTTGTGTGACGAGTCCCTACCTTCTCAAGTATATGTCGCTAATGGTGAGATGCAAGCCCTTAGTGTATATATAGTTGCCAAGGGGACTCTTCCCCGAGTCGGTTTGTATAATGAAGATATGTTTGACACTTCACATGCTTATACCACGTTATTATGAAATGCTTATTTATACCATACATGATATAATTGCAAGTATGATGTTATGTGCTTATGTATTTGCCTATATGCCTTTTGAGGTGATATGGCTGGGAGAACCCGGAATTACTCCCCACTGACTGTGGCATTCATGTTTTATGAATGAACAGGTGTTGATGTTGCTTTCTTTTGGGGTTTCTTTGAGTGAGATAGCGGGCGTCGATCATGACGACGACCTTATTTATTACTTTAGCTATTTCTAGACTCACTAGACTTTATTTGAGGGACTTTAGACTCCCGTTTGTATTTAATACTTTGGATTTTAGTTTGTTGACGATTCCTCGTACTTGCATGTAAAAGTTTTAAAACCCCGTACTTTCCGCAACTTATGCATGCTTATTTGTTTTAAATTTCCGCGTTTTTCGAGGGTTGTCACATAGTATGGCCAAACATGCCAATTCTACTATCATCACATTGATCCCTAAGTGTGATGTTCCTAGCACTGTCAAAGACTTTCGACCAATTTCCTGCTGCTCTACTATATACAAAATTATATCCAAATTACTTGTTAATAGGATGCAGACCTTTATGCCCAGTATTGTAGGGGAGGAGCAATCAACTTCTGTGAAAGGGAGGAGTATTTTTCATAATATTTTGTTAACTTAAGCTCTTGTTAATTGATATAACAGAAATAATATCTCCCATAGATGCCTCATGAAAATTGATATCAGGAAGGCATTTCATAGTCTGCAATGGTCTTTTATTGAAGCTATTCTGAATCTGCTTATTTTTCCTCCTAGGTTCTTTAATTCACATGCTTGTTCTTTGCTAACATTTTAAGAGACCCCGTCTCTTTGTTGTATTTCCGTACTTAGTTGTAACATTTTGACACTCCTCGTTTTATTTAACTTGCATGTATAAAAGTTTTTAAAACTACCTATTTTCGCAATATAATTCACATGCTTGTTTGTTTTATATTTCCGCATTCGCGAGGGTTGTCACAAGGCTCCTTAGCAAGATTCAGAAGTCAATTCACCACTGTTCCTCTCAATTCCTCTCTTATGCTGGCAAAATTCAACTCCTCAATACAATTCTCTTTGGCATTGAAAACTACTGGGGTGCTAGTTTGCTGCTGCCCAAAGGAATTGTTAAGAGTATAAACAAAGCGATCAAGGACTTTTTATGGAATATTATTGCTTATACTGGACATATGACTTTCAAGAGGTGTAGTAGTATTTGTGCTCCATGGAATGGGGGAGGTTTTGGCCTCAAAGAACAACTTTCATGGAACAACAGGTCACTCCTAATGAGATGGATTTGGCAGCTAGATCAGAACACTAGAGGCATCTGGATTAAATGGTGACATCTCTATATTTTCAGGACTACTGGTGTACGGGATACTGACATTCAGGACAATTTTACAGAAGGTCTTATAAGTATCCTTAAAGTCAGGGATCATTGTAAGAGAATAGCAGGAGGGAATGACACAGCTGTGCTGCTAGTTAAGAATTGCATTCATAATGAGAGATTTTCTGCTACTAAAGCTTATGACAGTGTTAGACTTCATCGTCCTATTCAGTATTGAGCAAAAGTATTAAACAACAACATTATTGTCCCTAGACATCGAATTATTGCATCAATGGCAGCAGAACAGAAGCTTGCCACAATGGATAATATTACTGCTAGAGGAATGATACTGATGAACAGGTGATGACTCTGTGAGCAGGATAGTGAAAGCCATAAATATCTCTTCTTTCACTACCTCTTTTATCAGCAAATATGGAAGGGCATGGTGGGGTGGATGAGGCTTATTGGAAGGAGTTTTTGCTATCACAAAGAGCTGGATTGGATTGGAGGTCGAAGGCATAGGAAGCACTGAAAGTCGACCTGGTTCAAGTGTTGTCTTTCTGCTATTGTTTATACTATTTGGCAGGCTAGAAATAGTCGACTTTTTAGCAATCAAATTGTACCATTTCATGTTTTAATTAGACAAATTAAATTCATAGTACCGGTTAGGATGTTAACTTCGTCTAAAGGATAATAAAATCTTAATAGCAAGCCTCATACTTGTGTATGACTCGTGGTTAGATCTTTGACATAATTCTTTTCTTTACCCTATTTTGGGATGAATAAAAGGATAATAACTTCTTGCAAAAAAAAAAAACTATCGAATTTTGTTTATTTCAGTCATGAGTATATTTGTAAAGTACACTATAAAATTAAGTAACTAATTATTAACAAGATGGTTAATATGTTTTAATCGAGGTTTATTTGGTATACACAGTTCTAAAGTTCAAATGCTTTTCATTTATGGTCAGATAAAAAATATAGTGTACAAAGGTCAGGAATTTTCTACAGTCTTTATTGAGACACTTATTATTTGTTAATTTTTATTTTAATTAGTTATGAATGTTCAATAAATTAATGTATTTTTTGAGGTAATAAGTCTTATATTGGTATGGAAACTAAAATCATATTAGAATGAACATAGCGTCAGTTGTATATCTAATATAGAAAAATTAAATTTTCTATTCAACATATCTCAGTATATAACATATTTTATTGCACATTTTTAATTTTATGTGTGAAGTGCAATGAAAATGAAAATAGAAATTTATTATTTAAGAAGTATATAACAAATGCAATTATTTAATTTATCGTGTACGATAACTTACTTGAGTTGAAGAAGGTACCACATGTATCTACTATATACAAAAGCAGAAACATTTAAATGTTTCTGATTGGTTGCTTAATTTCAGGAAAAGCAAAGGGCAAGCAGGCCCTACGTCCAAAGCAAAAGATTATTTACTCTCTCTCCTCACTCATCTTAACATTTTCGATTTAGATTATTTACATATTTACATATTCCATGATCTTATGATGTTAATTACATATTTTCATATTCCATGATTTTATGATGTTATAAGCATATTTTGATTATATTTTCTTAGACCTTTATGAAATTACAATATTTTAGCAATAACAAAGTCTAAGAAAACATAATAAATATAAAACTTAATAAAAACTTAAAAATAAAAATTTAAAACTAACAATTTTCTACAAAACAAAGTCCAAATAATACAATTAATACAATTAAATAATTAAAATCACAATAGTCTTGCAACTAAAAAAAATCTCTCAGACGGAACTATAACCGCTCATCATCGAGATTCGATGAAGACTCGATAACCCAAAAAAAAACCTAGATTCCATATAAATGCATAAGTACTATTAACTACTATAAATCATAATAACCAATAACAAAAATCAGAAATAATGAGAATCAAAATGAAAGTAACAATAAAATTCATGAGATATATTTGTTTTAAATCATATGTACTCGGTAGATATAATTTACATGACAAAATATTTTTCATTAAAATAAATAAAGAACATAAACTACAAAAAATGACTGCATTACGATAAAAAGGAATTATTAAATTATTCTTTAAAAAATCCAATAATTTATAATGACTAGATCTGAATATTTCCGATCTTATTTTGGAGAATTAATAAAAAAAAAACCACTTAAATTACGAAGTAAATGAAAAAAATTACCATAATATTCGTATAATATAGATATGGAGATAAAACACAAAAACAATTATTCAAAAAGCACATACATCTAGATCAATCATGGGATCACAATAATTAATTGCTTATTCATCGGAACACAAAATTGATTAGAAAATCATGGATTAAAATTATTGAGTATTGAGGGTGATGAGTGATGCGAGGGGGGTGACCGGTGAGAAGGAGATGAGTTATGAGTGCAAAATTTCCATTCAATAGTGATAGTGAGGGAGACGGAGGAGATGAGTAATTGTGGGTCACTGGGAAGCGGAGGAGATGAGTAACAGAGATTAAATGAGTATTAATGGGTCACTGAGTTGGGACGTAGGGTTTTATTTGGGTGGGATAATATGAAGTATAAATTTGTACTCCATTCAATGGGCCCATTACTCATAGTTTGTTAAATACAAGTTCTAATTTAAGTTGTTTTAGAATCGTCTTTAAATATTTTAAGACGGGTCTCATTTAAGTTTAAGTGGATCACAATTTCTCATTAAAGACAGCCACTATCCGTCATAAGCTGAAGACGGATAATGTCCCTCTCACAATATTCAAGTGGAGAGGGCAAGCGGATGGAAAATGGAGCACCCCAGTTGCCCTCTCATTTGCATATCGTGAAAGGGATACTATCCGTTTTCAGCTTGTAAAGGATAGCGCATGTCTTCAATAAATCGAGCTGTAAGAAGATAGTATTTTAAGTAAGACAAAAGAAAAAAATTCTACCGACTAACAAAATAATTGTCCTATTTATTCTTAAGACGTATATTTCCGTTTTAAGAAAGACCAATATTAAAACACAATTAGGATTGGTGTCCGACCTCGTCTGAGCCACCTCTGTTTACCATTTATAATTATTTTATATGAAATATTATTGCGTTTGATTTATCTAACACATACATTTATAATTTATCATAAAGTCCAAAAGAACATGGACTTATACTTAATAAAATATTTGGTAATTTAAAGATTTTAACAATCAAACCTCCATTGACCCGTTTTCGAATATTTGTAATTTAGTCTTTCATAATTTTCACATTTCATCAAACTATTATATATTTATATATCTCATCCGTGCAATTTCTGCACGGGTTTAAAACTAGTTATATTAAATACACTCAAATTAACATACATTTATTTATAAAATTAGAGGCAAAAACCTTTGATATGTAACGAAGACCATCTTGCAATTATCATTGAAGTACATTATTTAATTTTACTGAAATATTAATGTAAATATAAGTTTACATATCTATAGACGATACGTTAAATATCAACATTTGAATATAAATTAGTACTTTGAAATATTTGTTCTCCACAACCTATATCACTTGATTTCAATAATATAATTGTGCGAAAAAAAAAATTTTAAACATCAAATTATTTGGATAACTTCATATGGAGTCCAAAGCACTCGCGATTTCTCTTCTTCTAGTTTCATTTTTTGTCTTGATTGAACATGGTTTCGCTATTGAATCCGCTGCTGCACCTAGCCCCGCAACACTAGATGACTTCCAAAAATGTGCAAGTGATTTAGGAGCAACTTGTGGTGGAGTCATTTCAAAGTATATATTTGAAAATGGGGCACACATATCAAAAGAATGTTGTAGCGCTTTGTTGAAGGTTGGAGAGGATTGCCACGATCTTCTAACTGAAGTGACTATTGTTTACAAGCATCTTGCACCCGCAAAAAGAGCCAAGCATGCTTGGCGTAAAAATGACCAAGTATGGGATCTTTGCAAGACAGTTGGACATGTTTCCAATTAGTATATTTAGTTATCCGATCGAAGTATTAATTATAAAATATTGTATTGAATAATAAATATTTGATGTTTATATATTTACATAATAAAATTATTTGTTCAATACACTTGTTATCTTTTAACAAATAAGTGCTAACATACCGCATATGAATCATGTTGTTTTCACTCTCGTGGGTTACGGAAAATAGAAAATTTATTTACATTGTTTATATGAACCTTAATATTGTTTATTAGCGACTTTTTTTACTATAAATTTTAGTATACATATCCCTTAAGTTCATATTTAGATATGATAATTCACTTATTTAAAATTCGCTTTAAGAAAGGAATTTGATAATACATAAGTCCAAGAAATGCAATATAAGTGTTTTCTCTCCTTTAGATTAATTTATAAATTAAATTAGCCAGTTAATCGGGTCAAATATTGAATCTTTATGTAAGCAATTTCTAGATATACTCCAAGTTGATATGAGTATCTCTTTTATCATTTTCATTTATGTTATTTATTATCCAATTATCATCTTTTATTAGTTTACTGTTTAATTAGTTCAAGTTCCAATCTTTCTTACTTTAATCATGTTTTTTTATTACATTGTATTTAGTGGGTAATTTGTTTAGTTTAGCTTTCATGATGATTAGTGAGTAGTCTTTCGTTAGGACCACCATTGGACGATTAAGCTTTCACTTTTACCATTTTAGAGATTTGAATTAATCTTCCATGGGTTCGGTGAAATATTCGGTTTGGGCAACAATTCAACCCGTATAACTATAAATTTGACCGAGTAAGAAATTTCGAGGTCATCGCCTTTGTTTAGATGACCTTCTTGACTTAGGAAATTAAGTTAAGGGTTGGTTGGGTTAGCTCGAGTCGAAAGACCGTCTTACTCTCTTTGTCGTCACTTTTTATGGGTTTGATAGCTTTTGTCGTTCTAGGAGCTAGCGAATGAACCCGACTCCCTAACGCCACATTTTTAATTTTACGTGTGAAGTGCAATTTTATGTGTGAAGTGCAATGAAAATGAAAATGGAAATTTATTACTTAAGAAGTATATAACAAATGCAATTATTTAATTTATCTTGTACGATAACTTACTTGAGTTGAAGAAGGTACCACATGTATTATATTAAATATACTCAAATTAACTTACATTTATTTATAAAATTAGAGGCAAAAACCTTTGATATGTAACGAAGATCATCTTGCAATTATCATTGAAGTACATTATTTAATTTTACTGTAATATTAATGTTAATATAATTTTACATATCTATAGACGATACGTTAAATATCAACATTTGAATATAAATTAGTACTTTGAAATATTTGTTCTCCACAACCTATATAACTAGATTTCAATAATATAATTGTGCGAAAAAAATAATTTTAAACATCAAATTATTTGGATAACTTCATATGGAGTCCAAAGCACTCGCGATTTCTCTTCTTCTAGTTTCATTTTTTGTCTTGATTGAACATGGTTTCGCTATTTAATCCGCTGCTGCACCTAGCCCCGCAACACTAGATGACTTCCAAAAATGTGCAAGTGATTTAGGAGCAACTTGTGGTGGAGTCATTTCAAAGTATATATTTGAGAATGGGGCACACATATCAAAAGAATGTTGTAGCGCTTTGTTGAAGGTTGGAGAGGATTGCCACGATCTTCTAGTTGAAGTGACTATTGTTTACAAGCATCTTGCACCCGCAAAAAGAGCCAAGCATGCTTGGCGTAAAAATGACCAAGTATGGGATCTTTGCAAGACAGTTGGACATGTTTCCAATTAGTATATTTAGTTATCCGATCGAAGTATTAATTATAAAATATTGTATTGAATAATAAATATTTGTTGTTTATCTATTTACATAATAAAAGTATTTGTTCAATACAATTGTTATCTTTTAACAAATAAGTGCTAACATACTGCATATGAATCATGTTGTTTCCAAATAGAAATTTATTTACATTGTTTATATGAACCTTAATATTGTTTATTAGCGAATTTTTTTTCTATAAATTTTAGTATACATATCCCTTAAGTTCATATTTAGATATGATAATTCACTTATTTAAAATTTGCTTTAAGAAAGGAATTTGATAATACATAAGTCCAAGAAATGCAATATAAGTGTTTTCTCTCCTTTAGATTAATTTAGAAATTAATTTAGCCACTTAATCGGGTCAAATATTGAATCTTTATGTAAGCAATTTCTAGATATACTCCAAGTTGATATGAGTATCTCTTTTATCATTTTCATTTATGTTATTTATTATCAAATTATCATCTTTTATTAGTTTACTGTTTAATTAGTTCAAGTTCCAATCTTTCTTACTTTAATCATGTTTTATTATTACATTGTATTTAGTGGGTAATTTGTTTAGTTTAGCTTTCATGATGATTAGTGAGTAGTCTTTCGTTAGGACCACCATTGGACGATTAAGCTTTCACTTTTACCATTTTAGAGATTTGAATTAATCTTCCATGGGTTCGGTGAAATATTCGGTTTGGGCAACAATTCAACCCGTATAACAATAAATTTGACCGAGTAAGAAATTTTGAGGTCATCGCCTTTGTTTAGATGACCTTCTTGACTTAGGAAATTAAGTTAAGGGTTGGTTGGGTTAGCTCGAGTCGAAAGACCGTCTTACTCTCTTTGTCGTCACTTTTTATGGGTTTGATAGCTTTTGTCGTCCTAGGAGCTAGCGAATGAACCCGACTCCCTAACGCCACATTTTTAATTTTACGTGTGAAGTGCAATTTTATGTGTGAAGTGCAATGAAAATGAAAATGGAAATTTATTACTTAAGAAGTATATAACAAATGCAATTATTTAATTTATCTTGTACGATAACTTACTTGAGTTGAAGAAGGTACCACATGTATTATATTAAATATACTCAAATTAACTTACATTTATTTATAAAATTAGAGGCAAAAACCTTTGATATGTAACGAAGACCATCTTGCAATTATCATTGAAGTACATTATTTAATTTTACTGTAATATTAATGTTAATATAAGTTTACATATGTATAGACGATACGTTAAATATCAACACTTGAATATAAATTAGTACTTTGAAATATTTGTTCTCCAAAACCTATATCACTAGATTTCAATAATATAATTGTGCGAAAAAAATAATTTTAAACATCAAATTATTTGGATAACTTCCTATAGAGTCCAAAGCACTCGCGATTTCTCTTCTTCTAGTTTCATTTTTTGTCTTGATTGAACATGGTTTCGCTATTGAATCCGCTGCTGCACCTAGCCCCGCAACACTAGATGACTTCCAAAAATGTGCAAGTGATTTAGGAGCAACTTGTGGTGGAGTCATTTCAAAGTATATATTTGAGAATGGGGCACACATATCAAAAGAATGTTGTAGCGCTTTGTTGAAGGTTGGAGATGATTGCCACGATCTTCTAACTGAAGTGACTATTGTTTACAAGCATCTTGCACCCGCAAAAAGAGCCAAGCATGCTTGGCGTAAAAATGACCAAGTATGGGATCTTTGCAAGACAGTTGGACATGTTTCCAATTAGTATATTTAGTTATTCGATCGAAGTATTAATTATAAAATATTGTATTGAATAATAAATATTTGTTGTTTATCTATTTACATAATAAAAGTATTTGTTCAATACAATTGTTATCTTTTAACAAATAAGTGCTAACATACTGCATATGAATCATGTTGTTTCCACTCTCGTGGCTTACGGAAAATAGAAATTTATTTACATTGTTTATATGAACCTTAATATTGTTTATTAGCGAATTTTTTTTCTATAAATTTTAGTATACATATCCCTTAAGTTCATATTTAGATATGATAATTCACTTATTTAAAATTCGCTTTAAAAAAGGAATTTGATAATACATAAGTCCAAGAAATGCAATATAAGTGTTTTCTCTCCTTTAGATTAATTTAGAAATTAATTTAGCCAGTTAATCGGGTCAAATATTGAATCTTTATGTAAGCAATTTTTAGATATACTCCAAGTTGATATCAGTATCTCTTTTATCATTTTCATTTATGTTATTTATTATCAAATTATCATCTTTTATTAGTTTACTGTTTAATTAGTTCAGGTTCCAATCTTTCTTACTTTAATCATGTTTTTTTATTACATTGTATTTAGTGGGTAATTTGTTTAGTTTAGCTTTCATGATGATTAGTGAGTAGTCTTTCGTTAGGACCACCATTGGACGATTAAGCTTTCACTTTTACCATTTTAGAGATTTGAATTAATCTTCCATGGGTTCGGTGAAATATTCGGTTTGGGCAACAATTCAACCCGTATAACTATAAATTTGACCGAGTAAGAAATTTCGAGGTCATCGCCTTTGTTTAGATGACCTTCTTGACTTAGGAAATTAAGTTAAGGGTTGGTTGGGTTA
>JAIUZE010001497.1:0-28828 GCA_022085475.1 Heliosperma pusillum | reverse complement strand
CCTTCTAGAACTCATAGAATCATACAAACATGAAAGACCAATACTTCTAAAACAGGCATAAGTTCTTAGAACAGTCGATAGAAGACTTCTGTAACTCGAGGCTATACCACAAGGTAGGAAAACATCCTAGTCCTAGACTGATCAGACCTAGCGACAACAGCTATTCCGTTCCCCGTCCCATGACCTAACCGTCTATGAGAAACTCTACTAGGCGACCCCCTAAGCAGAGATGGCTAGTACTTAAGCTGGCTCCCTTCCCAAAGCGGAACTCTTAGGATGCCATGCCCCGACTTGGAGATAAGCCCCCCAGGCCGTGACACAAAAGCTATTAACCATGAACTATATACTCGTTAAAGATAGTACGGGCCTATCAATGTCATGTTCCAAGATACTCATTTAGAATTAGAATGGTCAAGACGCCATATACTCATAATTCTCTATGGGTACTTAGTCAACACGACACATATCATACAATCAAACCGTCACGGAAACAACTTCCTATCATGTGACTAATTGCATATAAATCATAATCAATTATCATATCGCCTCATCTCTACTAAGGCTAATTCATTAATTAAATACAACCTTACTTGAAGACAAATCCCCGACCCGAGTCCCGCGACGGGTCATCAGTCAAATCGGGGCTGACTAGATCTTAGTTTGACCAAACCCGTTGGATCAAACCGGCTAGAAGCAGAGTCTTTATCACATAGACATAAAATCAACATATTCCTTACATGTTATTTATTAAAACCTCTAACATGTGAATTATTATATTATACCCAAAAACCCGTTTGACTTAAAAGGATATTAAATTAAACTACGGTCTCGTCTTATAATTTCTAACATGTGAGAAATAATAATTTAATGAAAAACCTTTTTAATTAAATATTTTACTTATTAATATTTCTCGCTTGCTAATTATTACAAAACGCGATAGAAATGACGATAACTCAAAAACCGTCACAAGTCCCAAAGTGGGACCCACGGGCTGAGTTGGGTCGGACCCCACATGGGCCTGAATGGGCCCACGGGCCTAAATGGGCTGTTTTGACAGATTTTACACTTTTTACAAAAAAAAAACCGTTTCTTAATTATTTCCCGCATGCTTAACATAATTAAAACCCGTCAAAACAACAACCAAACAATCAAACATCGACACAACCCAAAGACCAAAACCCGGACCCACCATGAACCAGCCCAGACCGCCCTGGACCGGGCCTGAACCGGCCTGAACCGGCCTGGTTTGGGTCCGGTTTTCAGCCACCATTTCGGCCACCACCACTACAACAACCCCAATTTATTTCAACATGATTTTTAATTAAAAACATCCATTTTTAACAATCATCCATACAAAATCATGATTATGAACAATCATAAAAATATGTCAATAACAAACAATATGTTATAAATTCATAAAAACATAATAATAACACTACTTAGCATGTTACTAACTAAAAATCCATAAATCATAAAAACATGAACCAAAACAAAGATGAACCAAAAACTAAAGAAACAAAAGCTAAAGGCTATGTTACTAAATAACATCATAATTAACCATAACATGAACCAAAAACTAAAGGCAACTAAAACTAAAGAAAACCAAAGCTATGTAACATATATTCGTCGAGTAACTCGGAATCGTTACCTTAGCTAGAAAAATCAATTAGCACCAAAATAAGAAGTATAAACTAAGAAACCCGTCTTCTAATCTTCCCCTAATATATACGAGTCACCAAACTCGTCTTCAAAATCTTCCCCTATAAGAAATGACAAGAAAAACATTATTAGAATTAAAATAGATTTCCATAATTTAAAGTGTTGAAAACGATTTTGTCGGATTGAATAAAACCGTACGTGAAGATTGGGAACGAGAGGAGAGTCTATATAGAAGTTAGGACGGATTTAATTAAGAAATGAGTTTTTTGAGGTTTTTGCTCAAGAACGATGATGAACAATTGACTACCACGAAGAACAAATAAAACGATTAAAGAAAGCGATATTTTGATCTTTATTTGATTTGTTGAAAAATGAAAAGTTGTTAGTGAGTGGAGTGTTGTGTGAGCCGTGTAAATATAGGCCAAGCTGGATGTCGGGTTTTTTTGAAATTATTGTTACGGAATTGACTCGCGATTAATAATTATTTTACGGTAATCGATTAAATATAATTAACGATAAAGTTAATTATACTAAATATCAAGATATTATGTTATTAAAATGAAAAGAAAGAAAATATCAAGGTCAAAGAGAGGACAAAGGAGACGTGAGAAATGAAGACAAATCGGGTCTGTTTTTAAGCGATTGCGGAATTTAAGTTGACAGACCGATAAAGATACAAATATCTTAGATATTATTATTAGTTTAATCATATTAATTAAAAGATCTAACATGAGTGAAAAATAGGTGACATGGGGCGTGTGAAATGGAGAGGAATCGGGTCTGATTTTGAGCGATTTGCGTAATTTAAACGGACGGATCGATAAAGCTACAAATATCTTATATATTTGTATTAGTTTAATCGAAACAATTAAAATATCTCAAGTGAGTGGAAAACGATGACATGGGCGTGTGACTCATGCCAAAGTCGAGTTTCGATTTTGTTACGGGATTTACGATGAGTCGGGAATAGTTAAATGACGTTCGGTTAAAACCGTAAACGTTATTCTTTAAATTCCGAATAAATTCAAAATAATTATATTAAATTATGATAAATCTTAATAAATCTAAATAAAAATAAATCAAAAATATTATTTTTTTAAATAAAATTTCGGTCTTCATACTTATGAGACGAGTCGGGAAAAAGTCAACGGAAGTCAAAGTTGACTGAAAAGTCGAGAAAAGTCAAAGATGACTTAAAAGTCAAGAAAAGTTTATGACGACTTAAAAGTCAAGAAAAGTCAATGACGACTTTAAAAAGTCAAGGAAAAGTCAAAGACGACTTAAAAGTCAAGAAAAGTCAAAGATGACTAAAAACGGTCTTTTCATGAAATCCCTCAGAAATTCCAAATACGAACGCGGAATTTCAAAATAAGACTCGGAACAAAATTTCCTATTTTAAAAACTTAAGTTCTACTGAAAAGTGTTCGTAAATATTTTTACTAGAAAAATCGGGTACTTTTCGGGTTGTTACAAAATGAGTCCCGAACTAACCTATGAGACAACGGTAGCTCCGATCTCGAAAAAGGTACGGACCACTGAACAATATCCTCCTCGCCCTCCGACTCCTCGCCCACCAAACCCTCGTCAACAATATCATCTTCCCTATAAACGTCTTCCGCTTCCTCGAAACCCTGATCAATCTGAGGAACACTACCTCCTACCTCCTCCGACCTCTCCCTCTCAGAAATACCGCTACTAACAGGATTAGATCTACTACACCGAAAAACAACACGACGCTTTGAAGTCGTGACTCTACGGTTCACTGTACGATCTTCGGGAACCATAACGCTCTTTCCTCGATCTCCCATCTGCATTATACAATTAAGAACATTCAAATAAGCGTTAATAATATTCCTAAAACATATTATCATCGAACAAATTAATTTAATCAACTTAATTAACAAATTATAAAAATATTTCAAATAACCCATGGACGGACTTTTAATCAAAAAATTCAAACCATGGGCAAGTTTTTTTTTTTGGAAATCCAACCACGGAGGGATGAAAAAACAGGAAATCCCACCATGGCTGGACAACCAATTCACACGTCCCACCATGGTGGGATGAAAATTCTGAAAATCACACCATGGTTGGACGTGTGAAATGGTTGTCCAACCATGGTGGATTTCCAGAATTTTAATCCCACCATGGTTGGACAACCATTTCACACGTCCAACCATGGTGGGAATTGGGCGAAAAAAAAATTCCACCATGGTTGGACGTGTGAAATGGTCGTCCAACCATGGGGGAAATTTTTTTTCCTCCAAATCACAACATAATGGGATGAAAAACTAGCAAATAAAATCGATTCTTTGTTTCCTTATACAAATTATTAAAACAAATCTAAACAACAAACAACAAATTACTAACAACAAACAAAAAAAACTAAACAACTACAAGATTTTACAACAAATCTAACAAGATAACAAACAAAAAACTTTGAAATAATTAAAAACTAAGAACAAACAAATTACTACAAGTTTAATTAAACCAAAAACAATCTCATACAAACTAATTACAAACAACAACCTAATAAATACAAGTTTAATTAAAACAAAAACTAACAACAAACAAATTAAAACAAATTAAACAATAAAACTAGAACAATATAACTAGATCTACAAAATTAAAAAAAAAAGGAAGAAAAACTTACCGGTGCAGGTGGCGGCAGGCGACAGGAAGTTGGCAAGGGGGGACGGCGGGGCGGGACGGCGGGCGCAGGTGCTGGGGTAGGGCCGGTGGCAGTGGTGGCGGTGGGGGTGTGGGAGAGGGTGAGTGTTTTAGTGGGTTTTCAATTTGGGAGAAAAAATTTTTAGAGAGAGAAAGGCTAAGGGCAAGTAGCGTCTTTTTTATGAAAAACGTCGTCGATGATTTCTAAAACGCCGTCGATGTTTTACAATCCGGATTTGATTTGATGATGGCTGTCAGACGTGCTCTCCGGATTGACAGCCCAATGTTTTGGCGTGGTTGTCATTGGGTCCTTGGAAAATGATATGTTTGATCTTCTAGTTTGATGAAACTTAAAAAGATATCTTATTTTCCAAAGAGAATTCAGAGTTCTCTAGTCTTTTGGTTTGGTCTTGGATTTGGAGTTATTTTGACCCATTTTTAGCGATTTGGACCTCTCCATTACTTTCCGTCTCTATTACCTTGCAACGATCTAGATATAAACCTGAAACGATCTAACGCTTTTATCTTTAAGTAATGAACGGTGATGTGTAAGATAAATAATACTATATAAAAATGATTCTATTAGAGATAAAGGATCATGCATTACTTTTGAGATAATGGAGAGGATGGAGTTTTTGCCTTATTTTAGTGGACGTTGATCCATTTGTCAGTTTTTACCACATCTATAAAACCGAAGTCTGCTAAAATATTAAATGGACGACTTTGATTAAATTTTATCTAAATTAACTAAATTATTTTAAATCAAATATTTAATGAGTTGATAATTTGACTTCAATTCATTTAATATCGGATATGAGTATATGACACATACAAAATTTTCAGGCTTACTCTAAGATTTACTGTATGTCACATAACTTAGTGAGCTAGTCAGCCTTAAGATGGGTTTGCTTCGGTCAAGTTGAGCTACCTCAAATATTGGTAGCAGGCTAAGCCTAACAGAGAAGGGCAATAAAATTAGGGATGTTATTTGGGTGAGATTGACAAGAAAAGGGTATCTCGCACTTAGTACATTTGTATATAGACCTGGACAGTGGGTTGGCCAACTGGGCTAACACCGGGCTGGGTTGGGTGAGGAGAGCACGAGCCCACACCTTGGGCTGGGTGAGGCGGGCTGGAAAGTGGGCCGGGTTGTGTAGGGGTGGACCAGAACCAGCTTGGGTAGTCAAATGGGTTGGGGGCTGGGTGGGCTGAGCTGGGTTGTTCAATTATTATTGTTTTTTTAAAGTTAACCATTGGTGTAACAACGTAAAGACGTATAGTGTAGCGGTATTAGTTGTTTTTTTGTTATAATTTATTTAATAATTAATAAACGGAAAAAAATATAAGGGCTTGATCGAAATTAATGTAACTCTTTTAAAACAATATCACATATTTTTGTTTAATTGTTATCGTTTTACAAATTATGTTAATTAGGATGTATGCGTAGCTCGAAAAAATGAAAGCGGTCCACGTAGTTCTTCACTTACCTTTACGCTGTCGGTTGGACTGGTGGTAGAGATAGCAATGGATCCAGGACCCTATCCAGATCCGCGGATCCGGACTCTGGTGGAGCGGATATGGATCTCATTTTTATGGATCCAGTGGATATGAGTCGGATATGGATCCTAAAAAATTTACGCGGATCTGGATATGGATCTTGTTGTTAAGATCCAGACCCTACCCACGGATCCATATCTTTTATTTTTTAATTTATTTTAATTATATAAGGATAATTAAAGTTTATAATGCTGATATTTTCTAATTTAATCAACTCTCATATGTCATTTTACTTATTTCATAGGTCATTCTTAATTTATAATACAATTTAAATATTTGTAAATTAACTTTTTCCTCATCCAAATAATAACTTACGCGGTAATTAGTTACTTTATTATGTTAATGTCGATATAATGTATACTTATAGTCTTATTAAACATTCTAATACATTTTATGTAATTTTAATAGAAAAATTACATATAAAAGATGAATAATTTAATAAAATATTTTGAAAACGATCAGATCCATTTGGAACCCAGATCCTACCCTGATCCACGGATCTGGATATGAATCTGAAAATTTTGGACCCTGCGGATATGGGGCGGATCTGGATCCAACATATACAATATGGATCTGGATCTGGATCTTAAAGGACCCTATCCAGATCCTATCCTTTGCCATCCCTAACTGGTGGTGATCAATCTTTATCGTCTTCTTCGGGAGTTTCGGCAACGGATGAAGCCTCAGTTGTTGTCAATAATTCATCCGTAGAACTTTCTTCTTCTTCATCTATAGCTCCTTGACGTCTTTTTCCCGCTTGATCCCAATCTTTTTTAATAAAACCGGAGAGATAACTAACCATCGTCATCCAATTGGTGTGGTTGCGATAGGGTCGTGATGCGTCAATCATGTTAAAACCGGAGAGATACGACGGCTTTGTCTCAGAAATGGCAAGCCCCAACAATCGTATAACCATGAAAGGAGTTGACGCAATAGATGAAATAAAGGCCGAGTTGGAGAAGCAGTGTCCAGGTGTCGTGTCGTGTGCAGACATATTGGCATAAACAACTCGAAATGCGGTCATCTTGGCATTACTCAGTTCCAGCTGGACGTCGAGACAGTGGCTTTGTGGATGGCAACATGGCAGCTTCCAGTCTCCCTAATGGATTCCTCCCAGTCAGCTCCTTGACTGAAATGTATGCAAACAACGAACTCACTCTGGAAGACATGGTCACATTGCAAGGATCCCACTCGATCGGACGGGTGAGATGCTTAGCCTAAATTGTTGATCCCATCTTGCTCAAGAATTCAACCTTGTGTATCCATATAACTGTTAGAACCCATATCTGCCCCATGGATAGAAAATTACAACCGTACCACTCTGATACCTTGCGGGTATTCATATGGATACCCATTTACCCGCACCAGGACCTCGCGGTTACCCATTTACTTGTCAAACCATCTAATAGGTACTTATATGAGTATACATTTAACCTCCCCATCACATAACGAGTGCCATTTACCCGCCTAAAATTAGATGTGACAGTATTAGACTACTACTATACTAGTACAAGTCTCATACAAGCCATGTTTGAACAAAAATAGTTGTAAATACAAAACATGTGTTTTAGGCCTGTAAGCAAACAACTTCAATTCTCATGTAGCACAAGAAAGAAGGGTGAGCTCAGTAAAAAGAAGCTTCAGATATCGACAGTTGAGACATCGGGGAAAACAGCTGTTGTACAGATATAAAGCTCGGAAAATCAGAAGAACGCAATTTAAAACGAAGGAAAATATAAATGTTGCTTATTGGACTAAAATTACTCACCTGATTCTGATATTAAAGTAACATATGCACTTGATGAGAATGAAATGTTTGAGCATAAGCAATAATTAAGGAAGACTGAGACTATTTTGAGCTCTGAATCTGACTCATGTCACTTGTGAGATGAGGAATATTCAACTCAATGGCAGTATTAGTTTTCTTGTGTGTCATAGTCTCAAAAGTCAAATTCTTCAACATTTTACATGCGCCTAAAGAAGGTGTTCAACGAAATGACGGATACTAGGCTATTTCGGCTTTCAGCATCACAGGCCTCTGTTAGTTGCTAATTATGCATACAAATTGCAGATGCAATCAGTAGGCAGAATGTTAAGGGTGGGTAGAGGAGATAAATATGGAGGTGGAATTTTCAACAAATAATATCTTGAAACATACGCATACCTAAATTTAATCATAGACTACTCTATCCGACGACAATTTAGTAATACTTGTAATCGCAAGTTGGCAAATACCGATGGCAATTAGCACTTGATTATATTTTACAAGCAACTCATGAAACAAATAAACATACGATCCCAATCAAACCACGTACACTAATTTGAGACACAAGGGTCACAAAATCTGTGTAAGTAACCTAGTCTATAGCTGTATGAACTACTCGTATTCAATATTCACAAGGATTTGGATTGCTGTATGAAGTACTCATAATCATATCAAGCATCGTCTATAGTACGTGTTGTCTGCAATTAATATACTCCGTATTTTCACTTGCAATCTATGGTTCAAAATGAAGATTTAATGCCTTTGAAAAGAAAATGGGATGGAACAAGTAATAGCAAGAACGAGAGTAATATGATATGATGTGCAAAATACAATGTAAGAAGCAGTCTAAGAATGAGAATACATTTAGTTTAAAGGACATACAATTAACATGAGCCATGTTGGAGCTTGTAATTGATATTAGTGTGATTAAAGTGAGAATGAATATGTTAGTTAACAATGAAGCAAAGCTGAATAATAATAGAGTATATTACATTCCTATTAAGTTTGTACAGTTTGATGAAATCCGAAATAAATTAAAAAGAAGAGCGAGATGAATCGGAGAGAGGACCAGAGCTGAAATGAGTGGCATTATGAGAAAAGTTGAGGGAATTCCTATTGCAGATGCCAGTTTGAAGAAGATCCATCAAAGCTTGAGCTCTAAGTTTAGCCTTATCACTCCCACAATGAACCACTTCCCCTAAACCGTCAAAAATAAGGCCTAACCCAACCTGTCTAATCTCATCGGCAACGTCCTCGTCCTCGTCCTCACCCTCAAACTCAACCAACCTCAACAACGCTGCGACCGCATTCTCCCTAATCCTAAGTGTGGCAGTTTCCTCCAATGCCACCAAATCAACCAAAATCCTAACCCCACCGACAGTCCTAAAAGCGAGAGGAGCAGGAACAGAGGCAGCTAGTTGCGCAACAACAGCAGTGACATCCTCAAGAATCCCAAGCCTGGCATCACGGACAATACGACCGAACAGAATCCCAGCAGCGTCGAAAGATAGGATGTTATCGCGGTTAGGCGGGTGAAGGGAGAGAGCAAAGAGCGCCTTGAGTGAGTCCTTGACGCTTCGAGACGGGGAGTTAGGCGTGGAGACGATGTGGAGGAGTGCGTATACGATATCACGCATGGACCCGATGGTGGCGCGGTGGCTGGCGTGGAGGGACAGTGAGTATATTGTAGCGGCGGAAGATTGGACTGCAGAAGGAGAGTAATTGCTGTTGAGGTGGTGTGACAGTGAGTGGGAGATAGCGTGGAGGAGACCGGGGGTTGTCATAACATTGTCTGGGCAACTGATGGAGAGGTTGAGAAGACTGGCAGCTGCGTTATCTTGGTTAACTTGGGAAGTTGAGTACAGGAATTCTGACAAGTATGACAAGGCTGCTCCTTCGTCTATGCTTGTTATGTATACGCGGATCGAAGGGTTGGTTTTCGTTAGCAGACGGAGGTCGGACAGGGCGCTGCTCCGTCTTTCCTCTGAAACTGAACTCAGTTTGGTTAATATGGATGTCGCTATTCTTCTCATCTCTGATTCGTCTTCCTTTTCTTTTAATAACGCCATTGCTATTGATATTCAAGCATCAATCAGAAGACACAATGGTGGGAATATTAGGTGGATGTATTGTGGGAGATATTAGGTTCACACCAATAAAGGATCATGAGTGTAATGATGACAAGGGAGGAATTAATTAATTAACTAGTGTTGCTATATTTGGTCAATTTCGGTGTCTCTAATCACTTTTTTTTTAGGTGGGATATCTATCAACTGATCTTGGTTGGATACAAGTTTACACTAATAAATTGCCGACAAGGAACACCATCTTTAAGTTACGTTCAAATTTAATAAGTTTACTTCAATTCACATCAAATACATTTAGTTCACAAAAATTAAATTTTGTTTAAAAACTTTAACTAAAAACAATTAAATTATTTTTGTTAACAACTTAATAATTAAAATTAAGAGAAATTGCAAAATATTACTACCTCCATGCAATTGTTTTCTTAACAATTTATTAAAAACTCCTCACATTTATTGGAGAAATGGAAATAAAATAATTGCGTGGAGGGAATATTTATTATAATCAAGATTTTTTTACAATACTACATATTATATCTGTTTATTCACATTTTAATTGAGATTAAATCATCAAAAAACTTATAAATTAATGTGGAACACCCATTTTGCCTCTATATCAACAATAATTCTACATCATCTTCTTCACCTTTATTACCACCATAAGAAATCAACTACCACATCACCACTTCCACCGCAAATAGCATCAAGGCAACCCAACCCCACCATCTTCCATGTTCACCACACCTACCACCAGCTCCTCCTAACTACACCTTATTATTACACTGCTCTAACAACGTGCACAATCGAATCCCTTCTAATTTGAACGCACCTACAATATATCCACCACCATAGCGCCACCCAAGTTCCACCTTAACCCCAAAACTACCATGTCTAAACCACCACCACCACTGCACCCAAGGCCCCAACTAACAAAACTCTTAAGAAGTAAGATTCATGGATGTGTGACAACATCCTAAGGTAAGCTATATCAGTTTTTGTATTATTAAAATGGTCATATTTCTTGTTAAAATAACGATATTTGGTCATCTACAAATTGTGACAAAAAGTATATGTCTTTAGTGAGAATTTATGCTCAAAATAATGTTAAGTCACACCATTCTTTATGTTATCATGCTTCCTTGCTCAATTTTAGCCCTCGAAATGCAAGTGATCGTACTCTATCAGCTTTTTTTGGTGGTTATTGAAGGTGGTGGCAGTTGATGGTGGTGATGGGTGGAGGAAAAATAGGCAAAAGAAGGGATTGATTAAAGAGGGGGTAATATTAGTAAGGGTGTAATGGCATTTTATTTAGAATTAAATGAAAAGAAAGAAAAATCCATGAAAACTACCTTATAATGATAATTAAGTGCTAAATCTAGTTATTAGGTAGCAACTTAGCAAGAGTGGAGTAGCTTTGTAACTAGTAATGTGAATAAACAAAAATAACATGTAGTAAACTAATACGAGTGTCCGAAAGTCAGAATACGGAGCATTACAGTCTTCCCCCCTTAAGAACGAACTTCGTCCTCGAAGTTCACAACTCAACAATCGCTACAATAACAACACAAGGACTCTACCAATAACTCTCCTCACCATCACATATCAACTTGGAACAAAACCAACACAAAGTCTCCATCAACACACTAGGACCAATAACAAAGCAAAAATATTACTAAACTAATACTTGTACAAATTATTACATTCTCCCTTCCTTAAAAATGAACTTCATCCTCAATGTTCACACCCTCATTACAAACAAAAGGAACCAAGCAATCAAGCTAACACTAGAATCATCATATACTAAACGTATCCTCAAAAACTGTCACAATCTGATACAACATCCTAAACCAAAATTCCAACAATACATAGATCGGCCCTTACCACATAATAATTCTTCCATAAGACATTCGAACTAACACTCACCAACACTCTTCCTTTAGTAATACCACAACATCACATAGCACACATAACACATACATCTTTTCACCTCACACATGGCACATATCTCCTTTCACCTCATAACCTTTCATTACACTAACACACGTACATTGTGACAACCCTCGCGAATGCGGAAATAAAACATACAAGCATGTGATTAATATAGCGGAAGACACGGTATTTTTAAAACCTTTTTACATGCAATTAGAAAAGTACGAGGAATGTCAATGATTACAAACCAAAGTATAATATACTACAAAGAGACAAGGTCTCTCAAAATGTTATCAAGTATCAAAGTTATTAGCAAACTAGCACATCTCACACACAATTCAGGGTAACAAAATATAAACAAAACACTCAAAAATGAAATAAATCGAACTCTTAGGGATAGGAAGATCACGATAAAATCGGTACGAAGATCTACAAGAATTCGATAGTACTAACTCTACTAATACTCTAATCCTCAAGAAGATGTAATTTACCCAAGTTACACCTCAACTTTTTCAATCATTAGATTTCTACTGAAATCCTTCATAACCACGAGACCTCAAGTCATCAACCTAACCATTCAAACCTAATTAGCATCGACTAGGGTCCATAGATTGTAATCTGCAGGAGAGGTCCTTTAACGTACTATAAAATCCTTAAATTCATCATACTCTATCTGAGACCACTAACCAAAGAAATATCATCTTAGGGGACCATATCTACTAACAACCACAAAGTGAACGGTCCTTACCATAAAATCCTCTGATCCAATTTATTCCAAAACTCATTATCCTAAATTTACGATGGACTTCTCATCCTCAAAAGTTAAAACACAATACCTCCAGAAAGGTCGGGCACAGATCCCAAATCACTAATATTTTGCCAGACACATGACAATGCGACCATTAATCAAATTAGTTAGCTCAACTATAACTCGAGATGCAACTATCTTCACTTATGAAAATATTCCTCGAAGCCTCAAATATAAATAGTCACATTAGCAAACTATGATGGTTACTAATTCTCAAGATAAATGGGTTCACCATTCTATCCCTATAATCCATAACAACTGAGCACTCACTATCCAAAGCTTGCAACGAACTTCTCTCAATCTCAAACTATGATTCCTTAAGAATAAAGAAAATTACTAATTCCAACCCACGAATGGCCAATCCCTTGGCAATTAGACAACCATTCAAATCATCTATTTCATCTAAAACTCAAAATGAATCGATTTTCATTTATGACAAAACTCCTCAAACTTTGGTTACCGGCTTAATTACGCTAAAGCAAAGTCTCTTTTAGAATCCACCAATTAATGACATCTAATTCCCAAATGATATCCCAAGCAACCGTTATAATACCCAACAACAACGAACTATTATCACGCTCAACTCGATTCCCAAAATAGCACTACAATAGAAAGCTCAATAAATGAAGCCATCAAGAGAGTACAATACCACCAACAGATTTATCCTAAGGTTTAAATTCCAATCCTATTCATGGTTAAAATCAACACGAAGCTAGCTAACAACCCAATCATCTCACCAGAGGAAGGACAATGACACCATGAAATTGGAAACGATAGGAAATTTCGAGGGAAACACGAACGCGATAAGAACGGACGAAAATTAGAGGGACGCTAGAGGTAGGGAGTCGAGAGCTGGAAATTGGATAGATATAGCTATGAAGATAGCCAAACAAAGGAAAAGATAAGAGAAAACATTTTCCTAGGAATCAGGCTTAGTAGGAACTTGCATGAAAGGAAATGGAAAGGGATAATGGTACGAGTAAAGGTTTAAAGTTTAATCCACAAAATTTCTCCTTTCAGACTCAGGGTGATAGCAAAGCAACTCACCCCAATAACAAAGGTCTCTTACAAGGGACCCTCGTACGACAAATTATCAAAGTAAGGTACAACTAGATTTAACAAATCGATTACAACCCTATTCATCCATCCTTTTATATAACACGGATTCCCAATTGCGGAATTGCAACTCAAGCATAATAACATTCTCTCAACTCCAAAATTTGACACATTCTCAAAGGTTTCAAAACCGAAGGTCTAACAAGGAATTCTTCATACTAATATCTTTTCAACTCATATGGCCCACAAGGTAGAACACCGAACAAAACGTCATCATCAACATTTTAAGGCATCACCGTCATAGCCAATCTAATCAAATTCCACTCATGCCATAATCCTTAAGTAACATAGTTTAATCTATCATGACGACTTACTACCTCTGTGACACCCTCAAATTTGCGGAAAGAAAAAAATATTTATTTAAATACATAAAAGAAATAAGATAGTACAAAACGAAGGTGTCATAAAATAAAAAGGTCATTACAAAACGGAAATAATATTCTACAAACGAAATGTACAAGACGGGAGACATATCTCCCGTATAAGTACGGAAATAAAAGTGTGTACAATAATATACAAACTATGAACCGAATATAGGTCCAAGGTAAAAACTTCGCTCGCTAGCTCGTCCATGTACCCCAAATATGCAACACCACCTGTTCGACCGCATTAAATATAAACACGGAAGCCACAGTCAGTGGGGAGTAACTCCGAGTTCTCCCAGCCACGAAATGTCGAGTTTAATGAAACATGAAAAACATAAAAGCAATGTATATATAAAATACAAAACCTTAACACATATAATATGCTTTTCATGTTATGAAACAGTTAACTAACATATAACCTATCATATGAAAGCTATCATGTGAATTCGATAATAAAATATAACTCTAGGTAGGGAAGCTGGTATGCTGGCTCAGCGGTTACCATGTAACATGGCCCTGATACACTCAAACCCTAATCAACACGTAATCATGTGAATCAGTTAGCAACCGTTAATCCAAACTCTATCAATCCTAGCCGGCTTGCATCTCACCTTCTAGAACTCATAGAATCATACAAACATGAAAGACTAATACTTCTACAAACAGGCATAAGTTCTTAGTCCAGTCAATAGTCGACTTCTGTAACTCGAGGCTATACCACAATGTAGGAAAACATCCTAGTCCTAGACTGATCAGACCTAGCGACAACAGCTATTCCGTTCCCCGTCCCATGACATAACCGTCTATGAGAAACTCTACTAGGCGACCCCCTAAGCAGATATGGCTAGTACTTAAGCTGGCTCCAGTCCCAAAATGGATAAGGCAGCCATGCCCCGACTTGGATATAAACCCACCAAGCCGAGACACAAAAGCTATCAAGCAGTGAACTCCATATGCTCGTTAAAGATAGTACGAGCCTATCAATGTCATGGTCCAAGCTACTCATTTAGAATTAGAATGGCAAGACGCCATATATCCATAATTCTCTATGGGTACTTAGTAAACACGACACCAACCATATAAACAAACAGTCACGGGAACACATCCTATCATGTGACTAATTGCATATAAATAATAATCAAATATCATATCGCCTCATATCTACTAAGGCTAATTCAGTAATTAAATACAACCATACTTGAAGACAAATCCCCGACCCGAGTCCCGCGACGGGTCATCAGTCAAAACGGGGCTGACTATATCTTAGTTTGACCAAACCCGTTTGGTCAAACCGGCTAGAAACAGAGTCTTTATCACATAGACATAAAATCAACATATTCATTACATGTTATTTTATTAAAAACTTCTAACATGTGAATTATTAAATCTTACGTAACCCCCCCGCTTGACTTAAAGGATATCAAAATAAACTACGATCTCGTATTATAATTTCTAACATGTGAGAAATAATAATTTTATGAAAAATACTTTTAATTGAATAATTTACTTATTAAAAATTTCCCACTTGTTAAATATTACAAAACACGATAAAATGACGATAACTCAAAAACCGTCACAAGTCCCAAAGTGGGACCCACGGGCTGAGTTGGGCCGGACCCACATGGGCCTGATTTGGGCCTCACGGCCTGATTTGGCTCAAAAAGGCTGTTTTGATTTAAAACTTCTAAAACCGTTTCCTAATATTTCCCGCATGCTTTAACATATTTAAAATCCGTCAAAACAACCACCAATCAATCAAACATCGACACAACCCAAAGACCAAAACCCGGACCCACCTTGACCAACCCAGACCGGGTCTGAACCGGCCTGGACCGGTCTGGTTTGGTCCGGTTCTAGCCACACAATTCGGCCCCACCAACAACAACATCAAATAAATTCCAACATGTTTTTAATCATCAAACAACCATTTTAACATTCATCCTTACAAAAATCATTATTATTAAAATCATCAAAATTTGTCAAGAACACTAAAACAACATAAAAATCATAACTTAGTAAAAATCATTAAAATTCTTCAAGAACACTAAACTTGTTACAATGTCATAAACAACATAAAAATCATAACCTAGTAAAAATCATTAAAATTCTTCAAGAATAATAAATCATCATAAAAATTTCCTACAACTAAAAAATCATCAAGAACCATAAATCATCATAAAAATTTCCTACAACTTAAAAATCATCAAGAACCATAAATCATCATAAAAATTTCCTACAACTTAAAAATCATCACAAACAATAAATCATCATAAAAATTCCCTACAACTTAAAAAGCATCAAAAATCATAAAACAACATAAAAATTTCATAAAACATAAAAATCATCAAGAATCATAAAACAACATAAAAATTCCATAAAACATAAAAATCATCAAGAATCATAAAACAACATAATAACCACTACTTAACATATTATTAACTAAAAATCCATAAATCATAAAAACATGAACCAAAAATAAAGATGAACCAAAATCCAAAGGAACAAAACTAAAGCCTATGTTACTAACTAAAATCATAAATAACCATGATATGAACAAAAACTAAAAGCTATGTGACATTAATTCGTCGAGTAAATCGGAATTGTTACCTTAGCTAGCCAAAACAATTAGCACCAAAATAATAATAAGAAGTATATAATAAAAACCCTTCTACTAATCTTCACCCAAAATATACGAGTCTCCCAACTCGTCTTCAAAATCTTCCCCTATAAGAAATGACAAGAAAAACATTATTAGAACATAAAACTAAATTTCTCATAATTAAAGTGTTGAAAACGATCTTGACGGAATTGAAATTAAACCGTAAGTGAAGATGGAGAGCGAAGAGGAGAGTCTAGAAATATAAGATAGGAAGGATTTAATTAAGAAATGAAGATTTTATGAAGGTTTTGCTCAAGAACGATGAAGAACAAATGATGAACGACGAAGAACACGAAGAATGATTTAAAGAAAGTGATATTTTGATCTTAATTTGATTTGTTGAAAAATGAAAAGTTGTTAGTGAGTAAGAGTGGTGTGTGTGCCGTGTAATTATAGGCAAATAGGGAAGTCGGGTTTTGAAATTGTTGTTACGTAATTGACTTGCGATTAATAATTATTTTACGGTAATCGCTTAAATATAATTAACGATAAAGTTAATTAAACTAAATATCAAGATATTATGATATTGTAATGAAAAATAATGAAAATATCTAGGTCTATTAGAGAGCAAGGAGCCGTGTGATATGGTGACTATCGGATCAGTTTTGTAAACGATTTGCGTAATTTTCGTTAACTGATCGATAAAGTTAATAAATATCTAGATATTTTGATTAGTTTAATCAAAATAAATAAAATATCTAATGGTGAGTCGAAAATGATGACACGCGCGTGTGACTCATGCCAAAATCGAGTTTCGATTTTGTTTCGCGCTTTACGATGAGTCGGGAATAGTTAAATGACGTTCGGTTAAAACCGTAAACGTTATTCTTTAAATTCCGAATAAATTCAAAATAATTATATTAAATTATGATAAATCTTAATAAATCTAAATAAAAATAACTCAAAAATATTATTTTTTTAAATAAAATTTCGGTCTTCATACTTATGAGACGAGTCGGGAAAAGTCAACGGAAGTCCAAGTTGACTGAAAAGTCGAGAAAAGTCGAAGATGACTTAAAAGTCAAGAAAAGTTTAGGACGACTTAAAAGTCAAGAAAAGTCAATGACGACTTTAAAAAGTCAAGAAAAGTCAAAGACGACTTAAAAGTCAAGAAAAGTCAAAGATGACTAAAAACGGTCTTTTCATGAAATCTCTCAAAAATTCCAAATACGAACGCGGAATTTCAAAATAAGACTCGGAAAAAAAATTCCTATTTTAAAAACTTAAGTTATACTGAAAAGTGTTAGTAAATATTTTTACAAGAAAAATTGGTATTTTTCGGGTTGTTACAATATTGCTAGAGCTATGACATGTAGAGAGTGTGGTAGGGGTCGAAAACTTATATTTGCAGCTTATCCAGAAGGGTATATATAAACTTTTTCTTTTTCAAATTTCTATTTATTTCCGCCTAGTTACGTGAAAATATTCTCATTATTTGCTTTTTTATATCAAAGTGATCATTAAATGTTGGTTGCGATTAGTCCAGCTGAAAGTATAGTTTATTGGTGTGATCCACTTGGATATCCGAAGCCTCGACCATTTTTCGTGAAAACGATTACTAAGTAAATAATTTATTAATTATACTTGATATTAGTCATTTGATTTATGTATGAAGTGACGACTTATTTTAGTTAAATGAATCACAGGGCCTTCGAGAAAAGAAACGCTATCGATCCACTTGCCGGATTCGAGGCAAAACCACTTACTTGGAAATTAATTCAGGTATTATATCTTCTTAATTGTTCAGAGTATCTATAATCTTAGTTTGTATCGATTTCCTAGCATTCGTCTTATGAAACATCTAGACACGAACCAAATATAGAATTCTCTTTCCCATCATCTTTCCACGGAATAGCCTGTTTTTTTCATAGGGAATAAATATAATATATATGTATATTTCTTAATGGGTTTCTATTTTAGTGTCCTCGGCAGCCGGTTGGGAGCGTATTATGCGGATATTATGTTTGCCGATACATGTTGGAGATTATCAAAGGACGATATATTAATATCCTCCCAAATGTATGTTTTTTCTTTGATTTCAATGATTTGCATCTTTGTTTTTCGCACTTGCTTTACACATCATATATAGTATATTAACTACATTTTGTTGGGTGTCGTACATGTGTATATAGTTCATGATTAACGCCCCAAAGACGTATACCGTTGAGCAAATTGACGAGGTGCGGAATATTTGGGCTGAATTCACACTCCAATTCAAGCCAAAAAGCAACGTTGGGTGAAGATGATGATTACAGTTTTTGGAAGTTGCACTTGATCGCGACTAAGTGATGAGGATCGAGAGACTTTTATTTATGTTTTGCATAACGTAACATGTCTTCAATATTTGTAAACAATTAAAAACATGATAGGACTTTGTATTTTTTTCAAGGATTTGCCCTTATGGATTCAAATTAATTTGAAAATTCTTTGTTGTCTAAAACTTGCTGGGTCTTCTGTATTGTAACAGGTTTAATTTTTATGAGCTATACGATTCCATCGTGTAGGGGTTATGATAAAATGTGAAATATTTTTAAAAAAAAATAAGGATCAAAGAGAACGGTTGTACATTATAGCTATTCTCTTTGAAAAGCTCCAGCAAAAGCGCCAACATCCCTATCAAAGAGACATGCTTATCTAAAAGACCGGTTAAAGGAAGGAAGCACCCGTGCTCTAAGATATATTAAGGAGCACGGTTCTGTTTACAACCGTTCTGGTTGTTATTTACAAAGAGACCGGGTTGACTTTTGGCACCCGTGCTCTTATATCAAAGAGCACGACTGGCCGCAGGACGGTTCATTGTGCCTTCAAGAACGATCTCCAACCGTTCTCTTTTATCATTATTGTAGTAGTGAAATTTTTAAATCCTTCTTCTATTAAAACACAAGCTTTTCCTGCATCCTCATGAAGCCACATCATCACTCTATCCTTCACTTTCTATTTTTTCCCAAGTGGGATCCACCACATTTACACAACATTTTTTTTTTGAACTTTGTACTCAATTTCTAGAGTATTTTTATCTTACTCATCCTTAATCTTGAATTTATTAAGTTTTTCAAATTTGATATTTTATTTAATTACAAATTTTTAAATCGACGTGATTTAATTAAATTAAAGCCTGGTAAGATTTTTTTAATCGACGAAAATTTATTTAACTTTAAGCGTGAGAGGATTACGAGAATTCACTAAATGGATATTAATGTGACCATACGCTTTTATACAAAAACATTAGAAAATCCAACATTTTGGAACATTATACAGTAGGATTGGTACAATTAAAATCTAAAAAATCCAACATTTTGGATCATTATACAGTATGATGCAGTATGAATGGGATAATAAAATTGTACAATCCTTCTTATATTAAAACACAAACATCCTTCTTATATTAAAACACAAACATTTCCTGAATTCTCCTTAAGGCACATCATCAATCAACAATTTTTTCATTTGATTGGGTGGGCCATTCTTTGAAACCCCAAAACATAATTTAGTTTTACTACTTTATTCACAGTTATTACTTCGTATTTGTCAATTTTAAGTTGGTCCTTTATATATTTGTTTATTCTTAAATATTTTATCATATTACCATATGTTTTGTAATTATATTAAAAAAAATAGTTATGTTATAGATAATATTTGTTATAGATAAATATGATATAAATTTTATGAGAAAATAATAACAAGATGTATTTCCTTGTGGAATTCAAAAGAAAACAAAGAGTACAACATGGATCTAAAATGTCTGATTTAAACTTAATATTTATAGAAATAAATTTTTTTATGATGAAGAAATCAAATATCCAAAAAAACACATCATTTAACTGATCTTATCTAATTTGGTTATTAAAATATATAAAAAACGGCTATTAGTTTCAATTTATGTAAATAAAATAGGACCAAATTTTCGAGGTGGTAATGTTGTGCGTCAGAAACACAAATAAATACTCCGTATTAACATAATTTACTCACCTAAAAAATAAAACATAAACCCAAAAAAGCGGACTTTTATATGACGAAAAAGAAAAATCTCAAGGAAGAAAAAAACTGAAAAAAAATTTAAAAAAATATAAAAGATAAATCTGTTAATTTCTAATTAGACGTACAAAACTATTAATTATCATACCGTAACCCAAAAGTAAAATAAATTCATTAGAAACCAATATTAAACTAATTTTGTAGACCACTATTGTAATTTTTACGGGCTAAAATGAAGACATTTAAGCAGAATGGTGGTATTGGATTGAGATTGAAATAATCAACTTAGATTGAAACATGTGTTTGCTCATTTGGGGATGCTAACAAGGAGGAGTGAATGAAAGGCGGTAGAGAATCGGCCGAGAGAGAGGGGGCGTTTTACAATTTTGTGTTTATATTTGGGGTTGAGGAAATTTGATGAGGGTTTGGTATGAGTCCACGATTTTAAAACTCATGCTGCACATATTTTACTTGGGTTTGATATGTGTATATGGGCTGAGGGTTTGATATGATAAGGCGACTAAATAGGGTACCTACAAGGTGGTAAAGTGTGTGCAACTTATAGCTAGAGTGGACACCAGGCCGGGTCAAGGAGCAACCCATGTGAAGAAGCGGATTGTGGCAAATAGGACCTGATAATAACCCGAACATTTAGATCAAGACATGCGCGACCCATGACTCAACCCGAAATTAGGTACATTTTTATAAATAAAAAAAAAAACTTAACGCAATTAAAACTAATATAAAATAGTAAAATAATTAAAAATTCTAATTTTTTGAAATAACATATGCTCATGTTTATTTTAAAGCAAAAGTTTTAATACATAACTAAAACTGAAATGAATACCATATGAATATACTTATTTTTTGTAACGTAAATGTAACAACTAATCAATCTAATAATTCATTGTCAAACTTTATATAAATAACATATCTATTTAGTTAAATATAATTTATTACAGTTTTGAATAACACTCCCGTGCAATCTTGCACGGGCTAAAACTAGTATAAAGTAATCACTTTTAAAATCCATTTTTGTATAGCATTAGCACTAACAATTGTTATTCTTGAAATTGTCACCAAGAACATTCACTATGAAGGGAAAAGGCAATATACGACGGATTCTTTTGCGACAGAATCAAATACCGTTGCAAATGGCTTTCTGCGAAGGAAAATTAAACTTATTACGGCGGATCCAATTCCGTCGCAAAATACCTCTTGCGACGGAATTTTCGGAAAATCCGTCGCAGATGTCAATTTTTAGCGGGTAAATTTTGGCTTGTGCCGGAAAACACACTTGCGACGGAAAAAAAATTGTTGCGATGGAATTTCCTTCGCAAAAATATCCTACATCGACAAAGTTTAGCATATTTCTTATGTTTATATAGTTTCACTCCAACCTTACATTGAATATCTGACTTCTGAATTGACGGGGTAAAAGACGCGGTAAAAGACATAGCGAACTGATTACACGCGTGAATCGATAAGTTTAAGCAAAAAATTGAAAATATGGGTTCCTACAGACATTTCGTCACAGAATTCCGTTGCAAAAACTTTGGTCAGCCTGGAAACAAACCCTGGGTAATCTCCTACGAAACAAACCCTGGGTAATCTCCTACGAAACAAACCCTGGGTAATCCTCGTCAGGAAGGAGAAGGGTGTCCCCACTAGCACCAGCTAGGTCAGCCTGGATCTCAGCATCAGAAGGCTCCCTAATCATCGACCCTGGAGGATCTATCGATGGGGACCGTGAAAGCATCACGAGAGCACTGCCGAGTCAAACGCTCGCCCAAGTACCACACGGGACCCATGGTCATCTTCAGCAACAAACGACTCGAGCTCCTAGGACGTAAGACCTCAGCTATGAAAGTTGGTGCGTCCGGGTAGTCAACCCAAGGCCTCGGAACCCACTTAGACAAAGAAAGAAATGGGTCATTCTTATAAGCAAATTCGAGATGGTCATAGAACAAAGGATCATTCTTTATTATCTTTCCCCAAAATGAAAGACAGAAAATAAAACAATCGGAGGTACTTACGTGCTCGAACTGCAGAGCATTCACGCCCCTCCTACAAACATCATAAGAAGAACGCTGACTCTTCTTACGGCACACCACCCAGTCTCTCACAACTGGTTCTGCCCTCGGCTCAGGCTCCGTCCTCTTGGGCGCAAAACCCGGAAAGTAGGAGTACACCCACGCCTGCAAAAAGGTAATAACAGTATCAACATCAAATATTGATCTTTTAATCAAATAAAGGTTATTATTCTTTCAATAAGGCTTCAAAGGAAGGTTCATACGTCCAGTAAGAGTTCAGGACCGACTGTAGCAGGAGAAATCCCCTTCTCTATCAGCTCCGGTCTGACCATGGCCCCCATATAACGAGTGAGGACCGCAAAGCCAGGAGTAACCCAGTCCCAGCGACCTAGGCTACTCAAGTCAGAAAGGAAAGGAAGAAGCTTTTTCGATAGCCTCTCCCCCTTGTCTCCGAAGCAAATCGAAGACAAGAACCACCACAACTAAACTCGAGCCCTCTGCTTAGCAGTACAAGATGGAGGAGCCACCATCTCTCCACTTATCCTCACTCTCGTCAGAGTCCTACCAGCAAAGTAGTCTCTAACGTAAGAGCTCGGTACCAACCCAAGTAGAGCAGCCGCCCCTGCCTGCAAGTTCCAACCTATCAGCTGTATCGCCTCCTTCGAGTCGACCTTCATGGACACCGACGGCCACCGCAAGCTCTCCTCTTCACACGGCAAGCCGTAAATCATGCCGTAATCCTCCAAAGTGACTTCGACTTCCCCAAAAGGAATATGGAAGGTCGAAGTCATATCCCAGTAACAGTCCAAGAAGGCTAGAATCACGCAAAGGTTAGCCCAAATTCATCGCCCTGATCGACCTCCAGGCTCGGACCAACTCTCTGAAGGCTTCTCCCCCTATGAGAGTTTTCTCATCCTCGGTCAACTTCTCGTACGCTTCCATCATGATCGTGTAACCAGAAAAGGACCCCATGTTCCCAGCCTCCTGCAAATTGAATCAAGAAAGTCAACAAGCATTTCATATTTCAAAAGAAGTGGCAATCGGATATGGAAAATGACAAGCAAACACAAAGGCTTACCATGCTTCGTGTCGTCCTGTAAGACATGAGGCTTTCCGCTGTCCAAATGAGATGTCTACCATCCTATCTCTCAGCCCACACAGGTGCACCCGCCAGATGGTGTCCACCTCGTCCCGTGGTAATCCTCATCGGAATCTCGTCCTCAGCCATCCCGGCCACATGCGCCACCTCGGCTGGTATATCTTCCCCGACAAGGGAAGAAGAAGGCTCAAGATCTATTTCCATGGGAACTCTCCCTGACATAGAAGGAATGTCACCTGCACATTTCAAACCTGTCAAACGGTTCAAGCAAATCCTCAGCGGTTTCAAACAAAGCACACTTTTTTTTAAAAGCGTTTCAAGTCATTTTCAAGAAGCTTTCTGGTCATCTTTGACCGTTCTTTCGAAAACCCGACTAGACATGTAGGGTAAGGGTCAACTCAAGTCCAAGTTCAGAGCCTAGTTTTGGGTTTTGAGTCGAAAATTCGACAGCATTTCGCTATAATAGCGATTATACCATAGAAAAGCGTCAAGCAGAGACCGTCGGAAACTAAAAATCTAATGCTACAACAAGTTAGCCCGCTTCACAAGGGTTCCAGAACACCAAGTTTCATCCAAAATGAGCTACCCTAAGGGATTTTTCGAAACTGTTTTCGAGTCAGTGAGTATCCGTCTCATTTGTTCAAAACTCGACGAAAACGAAAAACAAACACATGGCTATGTTCCTAACAAGGTCAATTGTTCATTCCTAATGTCAATTTCTACCACAAAAAGCTCCAATAGGCGCTAGTCCTAATTTTCGAGCTATTTGGGGGAAGGAAACCCCAATTTTCAAATACAAAATCGATCAAATATAAGCTATTAAAGCGAAATTAGAATGCATACCTCTGTTTGTCATAGCTTATGGAGCAAATTGATCAAGATTTCAACAATTTTGATGGAGTTTTAAGAGAATGGTTCGAGTTTTTGTGATTTCGGATGAATAGAAATGACCCGTCTGTTCGCGTCATTTATCAGGCAAGGAAAATCTCGGAAAGAAACGCAGCAATAGCTGCGCCTCTTCCAAAGTTCGCAACTCTTGCTGCGCGCTTTCCCTAGCAATATTTCCCCTAAATTTGAAAGTTGGTTACAAGTTCGTTACTTGAGAGCCCAAGTCTTATCCGCCTCTTCTTCGACTTCTATTTTTTTCATACTTTGGTTTATTTTCAAGACCCGTGCCTCGGCAGGTTTTGGAACCATCACGTCGCCTCAGCAGAGACCCATTTTTCCGAATATACAATCCGTGGGCCCAATTTTTTATCCTCAAGATATTTTTGTTCGCCACAACCGAGCAGATTCTCAGAACGATTCAATCCTGACAGAATCTTCCACATATCAAGTTTCAACACGTGTTTCCCCAACGAGAGTTCGCTTGAAGACAGAGACATATAGATTCTCACATCCAGCGGCTGGCGAGCCTCATTACGCACCTCATCCAGCAGCAGGCGAGCCTCATTACGCACCTTATCCTCAGCGACTGGCGAGCCTCATTCCGTATGCCCTTGCAACAGCTGGCGAGCCTCACATCGCAACCTCATAAGATTATTATCAGGTATGACTCCTTCTTATGGCTGGCAAGCTTTCGTACATAGACTAATGGACTTTAAACGACCTTCCCCGACAGTCAACGGACTCTAAAATGTTCCCGACGACACGTCCTTGGTTTAGACCCCTTGAACCACCTCGCGTCGTCATAGTCGTTAGGTTATAATCTTTGATTGACCTGATGGCTATACTTTGACTTTTATCTTATCCAAGCCTCGGTCAAAGTGGGGGCTATGTAGACACCTCGAATCTACACCTTCCGCCAACAACCCAGTGATGATTGGGCCGCATGTTTGGTATGCGGAACGATTTGTGAGAATTCGTAAGTTTATCGTCAAGTGATAGCTCAAACAGTTGTGTCTATCCCTTGGTCATAATCTACGTACAGATACGGTCATTTTGACAGTCATTAGAGTCATTTTGGAGTCCGGGTCAAAAATCGCTTCATTTTCTCTACCGTCTTTTAAAACCGTGTCTGAACGCTCGAGAATATTCCGGATATTTTAATGTTTCAAAACTTATCTTTTTTTCGGTAAAGTATATTCATATTTTATTTAGAAAAGAATTCGAAATCTACCGCAATTCCCATAATGAAACACGGAAATCTTTCTTTCAAAGTAGGAAACTACTTGGGAAACGACGCAGCGGGCGCTGCGCCTCTTCCAAGAGTCGCAGTTCATGTTGTGCCTCTTCCCCAGCTCGTTTTACTTGTTTCCGGAATATTTTCTAGATTTCTTTTCGTGTTCGAGTTATTCGATAACTCTTCGGATCTCTCCCTATATAAAGAGAGGTTCATGCACACTTTCAAGGCACGCGAGTGTTCCGCCCCTTCTCTCTCTCTCTTTGCATTCTAGACCTTGCTCTAAGCATTTTGACAACTACGTGCTTGATCAATCGACCACGTAAGCTCAGATCCTTCTGGGTACCTGTCACGTTATTGCATTGACCTACCAATTTGACCAACTCAACAATAATCAATCTTAATCAATCTTAACTAATCGATCGTTCCTCTTGCGAGGGCACTTTCTTTAGATTCGAGTCGAGCTGTCACTAAATCGATAACTTTAGTTCATATCTCGTTTCGTCAACATGTAAGTCTGACGGTGTTTAATCCCATCTTTTGTATTTTATTTCATTTAATGTAAGATTTATGTCGGAAGTATGTCAAAATTGTTTTCAAGCTATTTCTTTAGTCTTTCTTTTATATTATTTAGTTTTTCTGACTTAAATCCCTAATAGTCGATATTAGTGGGTTTTTGTCATCTATCAATTTGTGTCTTTAGAGGTTAGATTTGTCCATATCAAATCTCTAAATTCGACTTGTAGATCATTAATAAACCGTAAATACACAAACGAATACTAACTGATTGCGATTCTGGCTTCGCAGTTAGAACCCAACTCAAGAACAGACGCACAGAGTGTTGCGCCTCTTCCAGAGGACTCACCTCCTGTTGCGCCTGTTCCGGGCTGGTTTCCGTCTCTGAACTTCGTGGTTCGCTTTGACGTAGTTTAATTAGGTAATTAACTGACTAATACTCGTATTATCATGTCTAATCTGATTCGTTTAGTTTCGTTAATTCTTTTCTTTCTTTCAATTAATCTTTCAAACATATTTCCGACATAGATCCCATATTTGTTGTAATCAATTGTAATATTTCTTTTATAGTTCTATTTAATCCTTATATGATTTAATTACTTGTGTTCTCACATGTAATTCAATCTAAATCCTACTTCGACATAATTAAATGTTAAATTACATGTTCAACCGACTAGTCTAAGTTCACATGCTAGGATTAAAACATGGATGTTGCATTGCATGAATATAAACCGACAACACATCGATAACAGAAGAGTTTCCCTAATCATTAGTAGAGGCCGCTATCGAGGCGGGCGGGATTAGGTTTTCGATCAAAAGAAATTCCTAATACGTACCCTCACCCCTTCCTCCAGATCTCTGTGAACATCCGTGTTCATTGGTGTTGGACCAATTTGATAGTTTTGATAATGACATATGTTTACGTGATAATATGTTTTACTTGATATATCATATGCGTGTAATTGTGTGCTTTAGTCTTATTATAGCTAGCAACAATTATGAGAAGAAAGATCAAAGTTAGGCATAACTTGATAACCGTCTGTGAGACAAGTTTATAACAACTTCAGGAACACTTTGGAAGTGAACGTTGGAAGTTATAGGCTAACCAGGCATAATTTAGGAAATCGCTTCAACCAGATCTACAATAAAGCTACACAAGACTCAAGATGGAGGTCTTTGTGATCAAGATGAAGAGATGATCCGTATACTGAAGATCTTTGTGAAGATTAGATAGTATAGGTCGTCATTCGGTAACTATTCCATTCGAGAGATTTTATGTTCAAAAGTTATAGCTTTAGTCTATGATTTTGAATGATAAAATCTTGATGCATGATTTTGGAAATAAAATGTTTTGAAATGTTTTCAAAAGTGAAAGAGTTTTATTTTTATATTTATCAATTATTTTAATAGAGAATATATTTATGAGATTCTATTGGTTAGTAATACAACTTATGGGTTGTCATGCTACCTAGGGTTTCTTATATATTCTATCTCAATTTGTTGTTAACCTAATTAGCCCACCTAGTGTTGGAGCCATCTAGGGTTTCGTGGAAACCTAGTATTGTGCCACCTAGGGTTGCGTGCCTCCTAGTGTTTCGTGAGCTAGAGGATTTCGGCCAACCTAGGTTGTTTCCTTAGTTTACCTAATCTAGGATTCTACTATATCTTTACAACAATATTTTGAGATATCAAGATAAATATATTTCTATAAGATAAACCTAATAATATTTTGAGATAAAGATATTTCTGAAAGATAAGCAAATATTATTTTATGGTAAGATAAATATCTTTATTAAATATTATACTAGGGTTTTAGATCTACTATGATTCTTCTACTATAAATACTCATTCACATATAAATTGCTATTGACACGACATACACGAATTCACACGGCACATCTATTATTTGTTTTGATTTTCCAAAATCGTTTTTATAAAGGCACCTTTGAGTGCAAATATTTATTATTTTTAGATGTTTGTTTTTAAAAGAGTCGTGCATCAATTATTATCAATCGGTTGAGTGAAATACGTTCTTGGATAATAGTACATCATTATAAGCTTACAATTCTTTAACGGGAATTTGTGTGAGTTATATTGTACTTTCTTATTAGCGTAAGATAGTATAGAGTATTTAGCGATACTCACCTTGAGTTATAATCATAGTGTTGATAATACGAGTGGGTTGATAATTTTTGTAATCCGTAGAAAGGTACTAAGAATTATTAATCGAGAATCGTGGACGTAGGTTTCAACGTGTTAAACTGAACCACTTCCAAAATCGTGTGCCTCTCTCTTATCTCTTTACTTGTCGTTATTTCGTTACTCGGGCTTACTTTGATTAATTAATTAAGTTGATTTTAATTCATAAGATCAAATAATTAATTACATATCATATAAATCGAAAAAGTGGGGCTAGTTTTTAATACTCAATTGACCCCCCCCCCCCCTCTTTCGTATTCGATCAATAGACT
>JAIUZE010001495.1:0-18090 GCA_022085475.1 Heliosperma pusillum | reverse complement strand
AGGATTAGAATTACTTTAGCCCAAAACAAGCCATTTTAAGCCGAGATGCTGCCCATTTTAAAGCTCATTTTAATCCTTTCCAAACTCAAATTCAATCAAACCATTCCCCAAGCCTAACCCAAACCCATAATCGAGTTTGCGTTAATTGGGTCGAGTCAGTCTAGTTGGGCTTTTGTTTGCCCATTCTAGGTGTGTTAGGTTCAACCTTGGTCTTAAGTGAGCCTTTGTCAGTTTAAGACACTTGTCAAACGACTCACCCAAATCGATCTTTGGGTCCAAGCCATGAATGTCGACCAGTTGGTCCAAGTCAATCCACAAAGACGCCCTAATTAGGTCACCTATGACGTTTGTCACAAACCCAAGAACCATGTTGGTTCAATCATGGGTTAGTCACACTAAACCGAAGTTGATGATCATTATTTATATACATATTTTATGCCTCCCTTAGATGCATTTAAATTGATTTACCGTCTTTCTTTGCTTATTTCTATGCTATTTTAGCTAGAATATCGATTCTACCACTTTTGTTATGTTTTAATGCAGATTGGATGCATTTGGAGCTTTTTGTGTAGATATGAAGCATGGCGGAGTCGGATCATAGAAGCTTAGGCATGAGAATCGAGTACGAAAGAGAAGAAATGAAGAAAATCGAAGAAACGAGCGAAAAGAAGGGATGCTCGACCGAGCATAGAGCCTTGCTCGATCGAGTCGGGCTGAAGGTTGCTCAATCTAGCAACATACCCTTGCTCGATCGAGCAACCTAGTTTTTCGACGACTTTTTCATATTTTCCTAAACTTTAACCTAATTAATTAGATTTTTGTATTATAAAAGGAAAGCTCGTCTTTCATACTTTCATATGCTTTTCTATGCTTTTTAATACTTTTAGGATTTAAATCAGAAACCCTAATTTAGTTTACTTTGCCTCCGGATTTTATTCATCAAAGACGATTGTCTTTAGTTCATCTTGTAATCGGTATTCTTCAATCTTTCTTCGTTATTCAATTTAATTGCTTTCTTGTTCTTTAATTATTCCTTATTCATCCATTCATTGTTGTTAATCATGTTTACCTTAATTATTATTGTTGTTATTTATATTATTATGAGTAGCTAAATTCCTTTCTAGGGTTGAAAGGGGATCTAGGATTGTTAGAAGGGGTAGATTAATTAATTGAATTGCAATTGCATGGTTATCGTTTGATTATCGTTTTAATTCTAGTTGTTTGATTACTGGCCCGGATTAATTAACTAGTCTCGCGAATTAGGATTAACACCGACCGGGTTAAGACTAAGATAGGCTACGATAATTGAATAGAACTCGTTTAATGATAGCGATCGCATGTTAAATTGTAGATCTAAAGGGCATAATTGAATCGACCGATCTTGTGACCTTAGATAACTTTATTGCATGATAGTTGATCTCATCCTTACCCCTGAACAATAATCCTAGTGAACCTGAGACCCTAGACTTTTAATCTCATTGTTTTCAACCTTATTAGTTTGTTATTGCTTATAGTTAGTTATTGCTTATTATTAGTTATTGTTATTGTTATTGTTATTAGTTGTTATTGTTTACTTTAGTTGTTGTTATTAATTGCTATTAGTTTAGAAACCACAATCAAAACCCAGAAATTGTTACTTAAGAGACAAACCTAGTTTAACAGATTAGAATACTACCGCCTCCCTGTGGATTCGATACCTTGCTTACCGCTGACTATTAGTTAGTAGTGAATTAGGTTTACTTTGATAAAGGAGACGCGACTTTACCCTTATCAGAAGTCGAGTCGAATCGAAGATCAATTTCGAATGATATTGCGGGCCTAAGACCCTTTTCAAATGTTATTGCGGATTGAAGATCCATTTCAAATGTCATTGCGGATCGAAGATCCATTTCAAATGTTATCCCGGGTTGAAGACCCATTTCAAATGTTATTGTGGATCGAATATCCATTTCAAAGGTCATTGCGATCAAATATCCATTTCAAATATTATTACGGATCGAAGAACCATTTCAAATGTCATTGCGGATCAAAGATCCATTTCAAATTAATTACAGATCAAAGTTCCATTTCAAATGATATTACGGATCGTAGATCCATTTCGAATGTTATTGCGGGTCTAAGACCCATTTCAAATGTTATTGCGGATCAAAGATCCATTTCGAATGTTATTACGAATCGAAGATCCATTTAATATTTTATTGCAAATCGAAGATAAATTTCAGATGTTATGACGGATCGAAGATCCATTTCGAAGGTTATTACGAGTCGAAGATCATTTTCAAATGTCATTGCGGATCGAAGATCCATTTCGAAGACCAATGGTCCATTTAGTTTTGAAAAGTCGGGTTGATGACCCATTCGAGCTATGTTGCTATGTCTAGGGCCCATCACTAAAGAGTCAATTTAGCTCGTTCTTAGGATCCGTGTCGAGTTCTAGCCGTGTTTAGGTTTGAAAAACCGTCCATAGCTGTCTGACCCAAAATGAGTAGGCCGAATTGCTCACTCTCCGGGTCTAGGCCCATTGTCGAGTCTCGAAGAGTCTACCATGTCGTTTGTGAGTCGAGTCCTGCTTGTGTAAGGGGATTTTGATTCGGTGACTGATACTCGCTCGATGTTTCTTGAGAAAAGGCCCCTTGAAGACAATGTTGATGTGTCCCATCTTATTCGGCCAGTATGCTGCCTAAATAGGACATATGTGGGACAAATTTTCGTTGATCGTTCTAAGTTCTAGCCCACTTCAAAGAATAGGGCCCAATACCAGATTTGATGATTACGAGTCAGAGTCTGTTTTTGAGTTCTAATCGAAGTCGAGTCTAAGACTTTGCTTTCTTGAAATCGAGCCGTAGTTCCACGATCTAGGGTGTGTCCTAGAGATCGCTCTTTTTCTCGAGTCTGTCAAACGTTTATCACTTCGAATAAAAGTGTTACATGTTCATTTCCAGATCCATTTCGTTTTGTTCATAAATCTAAAATGCACGACGCACTCGAAGGGTGCTCCTAGCACGAAGTGTATCCCGTTATAGATGGTCATGTACCTTAGGATCCAATGACCGTTTCCTTTAGCTATTCCATCTCTAGCGGTAGAAAACCTCCATCAAAATTAGTGCTCAAGACAAGACCAATAGAAGATTCTGTGACGAACCTAGACTAGCTCTTTGTTCCCATGTCGATGACGGAAGGCAAGCCCATTCCCCACAAGAACACCCATCTCGAAGAGAAAAGAAGAGACTGGCCAGTTCTAACAAGAATTGTTAGTAACCCAAATTTATTGGCGACTCCCAAATGTTTCAACATGTACCATGTTGCAACCCGAAGTGTTGTTTCGAAAGGAAAAGAAGAAAAAAAAAAGAGAGAGAACGAGAAAAAAATAAAGAAGAAGAAGAAGAAGAAAAAAAAAGTAAAAAGACGAAAAAAGAAAAGAAAAAAGAAGACGAAAAAAGAAGAAAAAAAGGAGAAAACAAATAAAATGTCGAGGTTAAATGTCGAAGTTACAACAACCATAGAACATATGAACCCAATGTCAAAGTACCTGATGTCGAAGTTCAATGGGCGGACCCAAAACCTTATCTTTCAATCATTCTACCCTAAGTCCTTCTCGAGACGGTTATAGGGGAATAGTCGGGAATTTTAAGAATCATTCTACTTGTGTCGTGACACCCAAACCTTCAGGGTCCAGACATGAATATTTGAACCCACATTGTCTACCAACCCATTTGCACTCGGGTTTTGTCAAACCCAAGACACCTTTTCTAACCATAATGAAAACCATAACCCATTGGCCTTAACACCAGAAAATGAACCTTCAGAATGACGGTCCACTATTCAAGCCTTTTGTTTCCAAGCTCCACATCCCAGAAAATCATAGCCTTTTACACCAACCCTGGACACCGGATTTGACGGTACCTTACAGGCTAGAACGGGATACAATTTCATGTTTTAGGTGAAACCTTCGAGTGTGTGCACCCAAATAAAAATGACTAGTTTGATGCACCTTTGTCGAACTACGCCAGGTTTGATTTCGCCCCACGCTAATACGTAGGCAATCCTTCAGAAATAAGATTCAACCATCCGAATTTGAAAATTTCATTCACCCCTTCATCTTGTCGATGTCTGGGGATTCCTTGTACGAAAACCACAATTTTTTTTATGGGTCTTAACCAATGTCCAGAAGAAACCACATTTGTCGAGTCAGTCTTAGTACTCGGTTTGGTCTAAAATAAAGATGCAGACTCACGATGAGTAGTTGTCAAGTCTAGTATTAAGTCTTGCCTAACAATGTTGGCAAAGACAGGTTACCCATGCAAAGCATTTGTGTCAAGAGTCGAAAAATGAAAGTCCGCTGAAAAGAAAGAAGGCGGTGGCAAAAATGAATAAGCCCGCTGAAAAGAAAGAAGGCGGTGACAAAAATGAATAAGCCCGCTGAAAAGAAAGAAGGAGGAGGCAAAAAAAAATGATAAAACCCGCTGAAAAGAATGAAGACAGAGGTGAAAGATGAACGATGTGGCGGTTCCCGATAGTAATTGATAATGTGTTTAGCTATTCAGAAGCGATAGCTTAGGAGTTCTACCCCCAACGAGTCAAGTTTGAATCAAAATCCTGTACACACTTACGGATTCTATTATGGGTCAAAAGAGTCTGAGTCGTATTAAAAAGTGCAAGTCGTGTCTACCCATCACATTCTCAATTTTCAAACATGCGAATTTTTTAAAATGCAGATCGATGATCCATTTTCAAATCAAAGCTTGGTCGATGACCTATCCTTGTTTTCCCAATATTCAAAATGTTGGTCGATGACTCATTTCAAATCAAAACTCGATCGATGATCCCTTTTCAAATCAAAGCTTGGTCGATGACCTATCCTTGTTTTCCAAATATCCAAAATGTTGGTTGACGACTCATTCCAAATCAAGCCTCGATCGATGACCCCTTTTCAAACTAAAATTCGGTCGATGACCTATCCTTGTTTTCTAAATATCCAAAATGCGGGTCGATGACTCATTTCAAATCAAACCTCGGTCGATGACCCATTTTAAATAAAAGATCTGCTGATGACCCATTAATTCAAATCAATGTTTGGTTGATGAGCCATCCTTGTTTTCAAAAATGCGGATTGATGATCCATTTCAAATCAAAGTTTGGTCGATGACCCATCCTTGTTTTCAAAAATGCGGATCGATGATCCATTTCAAATCAAAGCTCAGATTGATGATCCATTTTCAAACCCAAGTCGGTCGATGACCCATTCAATTCTCAAAATCTCAAAATATTTGCTACGTGAATTATGTGCTATATGAATTGTGATTAAATTTGCAGAATATGCTCCAATTGGGGCTCTGTCGCCGTCGGCGCCATAGCTCACTTTGAAATAGACAAGATGATATGCACCCAACAAATAAATCTACAGCAGAATGATAGCTTGAACGAGCATTGATTCGATGAATCTTTCCCTCGATGGGACACCGGAAATGACAACATTCCTTCAAGAAGAATGCAAATCTTGTCTTTATTCCACATAATAACAAGATATCAATTGGGGCCGGAGCAGCAGAAAGCAACAGGCCAATGAGCTCGAACTACGATACGGGCTTGATTCTGTCATAAACGGATACGTACGCGCCTAAGGATAAGGCTTAACCCCCCTTATGATGAAAACAACGATATTGTGAGTCGATGACCAGAATTGCAAAAGTTAATGAGGCGTCCAGAACCGTGCTTCAGGTATGTCTCCTTGTCTTATGGCTGGCGAGCTTACATACGCAAGTCTAATGGACTCTAAACGACCCGCGGAATCCTCAGATCAGTGGACTTGGGGTATACTTTGACTTTTTTCTTTTCCAAGCCTCAGTCAAAGTGGGGGCTCTTTAAATACCCGTATCCGTCGATACATGCATTTATAGAAATCCCGCCAAACACCCGATGATGATAAGACACCGTATATTTCGTATTTGACCTTGTCATTATTTGTGTTCGTTTTATGATGTAAAATGGGTGCCGTCGGTGATTTATATTTTAAATGAAATTTAAAATAGATTTCCGTCTAAAAAAGATTCATTTTTTAATTCATTTCAAAACCGAGTCTTCCTTTGAAAATAAAATAAACTTTTTATTTAAACCCAACTTGAAAAGTCGTCTTTGAATTATTTGGATTTTCCGTTTCATTATTAATTTAAAACGATGTTTATAAACTCAGTTTGCGACGGTCTTTTATGTTCGTTTTGAAGTCAATTTAAGCCCGCTTTGAGATCTCAGTTCGCCCCAATCTACACCTCTCCTAGCCCACTTATCAAACTCCCATAGAAGCCTTTCCAAGACCTCAAACAACGTGCCAAAGGAAGCCCATAACCGAACCAAAACAGCCCCATTCCCTCTGTTTTCCAGCAGCGATCTACCACACCAAATCGATCCAAACCGACCTTCTTCGACCTACCCATTAACCCTAACCCGTCTACCCATATACCTACCCATATTAGGTAACTTACCCATCAAAAAAACTCCCCCCAAAACCCTAGCAAGAGCTCGAACTCACAGCACAAAGGCAGCCAACGAAAACGGCTACCATTCACCCCAAACCCTATTGTAACACCTTTAAACACTCTATATAAACCCACCACCACCTTCATTAAACAGGTTAAAAATTCATCTACATCATATACACAAGAAACACTCGAAAAACCTAAGAAAAAAACCCTAAAAACAAACCTAAATACTCACGCAAAATAGAGCAGCCGCTGCTCTATCTTCGTGTTCCAGCCGTGACTTGAAAGCCACTTTTCTCCCAACTCCAATCACCTATTGACACATATCATTTCAGTATTGATAACTAATCTGAGTCTAGTTTTCAAAACATCTTTCGGATCCATAAAAGGTCAAGTAAAGAAGGTTTTATCAGCGATTGAAAATCGCTGTGCAAATCTGACTTTACAAAAACGTATTCAATTGCAATTTTGTCGATGACGGCCCCTCGGTTTATACTTTACTATCGATTATGACTCAAGACAACGGTCAACAATATATCTATGTTGAGGAAGCATTAATACTTCTCATTCCTTTTTAATTTTCGTCTTTCTTTATCGTTCTTCTATTGTTTTACCGTTCTTTATCATTTTGTATTGTGTTGTTTGTTATTAATTCGTTCTTCCCCGTGTTTAATTCGTTAAATCGTATTCCGTATGTCATGCTATTGGTTTAACCATAATAATTCATTAGTGTATGTTATTTTGTCGTTTAATCGCTATAGTTCTCTAATTTATGTTGTTGAGTCGTTGATAATCGTTATTGTTTTGTTTTCAACATGAATAGGTTTAGTTTTGAATATATCAATTGTATGTTGTCTTCTTTCTGTCTCACATGTTTATTTTATGTCATATGCCGATTCTTGTTTGTTTTAGTCTTGTTCATATTGTATGTGTTATTTACTAACCCCTATTGTGCGTTAATCTTTCTTATGCTACGAGTAAGAGTGCTCTATTCCCTTCTCTTTTGTTTGTTTATACTAGATAGTTTAAATGAACTCACATGCTAAACAACTTTGACAAAGTTAATTGCATTAAAACCAACATAGAATTGACATCACATGTTACGGTTAAATTGCATGGTTGCATCTCATATGACTCGTTCCAAATAGCCATTCATTATGCTTAGTAGATGTTTTATTACGGGCGGGGTTGGGTGCTTTTTAATGAAGTTAAAATTGTCTTCCTAACACGTAACCTCACACGAATCTTTTATCTCTAAATCAGTTTTCTTAATTCCATAAAAATATAGTGGCGACTCCTTTCAAATGCTAAGGTTTAAAATGTGTTTTTTTTAAAAACTTGTAAAACTCGCGTTGTTTACCCGTGGAAGCGATTTCCCGTCTCCAGAGTACCATGTAGAAAACCCCTTAAGTTTTATTATTAGGTTTAAATAAAGCTAATAATGCTCTAAGATATTATATTTGAGATGTCAAAACGCTAGCTACTTATAGTAGGCAAGAACACCTAGGTTAAGACATCGGATTATAGAAAAGTCGCGAAAATGAAGCTGCTCCTACTCGTTTATGGAGCAGGCTATGCAGAGGGGCGCAATTTATTATGTACTACGCAGTATGCGCCTGCCTTGGGAAAACTACTCGTTGCGTTTTCTTGTTGATTGTTCTTTTGAGTTATCTTGACCCTTCATTATTGACCTTTTAGGAATTTCTATGCCTTTCTGACTTTTATTGAGTTTTGCTCGAGGTTGACTTTTGACAGGTTTTACTTTTGTTGACCTCCTTATTGACCAAGCCCGACTTCCCACCTTAGTTTTTTAATACAAATTCAAGGCATCAAAGTAATACACAACAACCAAAAGCTCACAGGGTTACACCTGACGAACGTTGTTTTGTGCATCAAATAAGATTTATAACAACACATGCATAGTAAGCAAGTCGAGGTCGGTCCACGGGGACATGTTGACATGCGATGAAAAGTCTAATTACGTCTCAAGTGCAAGTTCTCACAAGTTGGGTTTTAGAAAGGTGTGGGCTAAACTAAGGCAAAAATAATAAGCAAAAATGAAAATCAAACAATAAGCAAATAAGTTGTGATCCTTAAAATAAGGAACCAGGGGGCATACATTCATATGGGGTTGGTTAGGAGGTACATGATAACTATCTTAGGTTAGTTGTTGGTTTGTGTCGGACTATGAGACGAGACTCTCTATCTTACACCCCTACCTAGTTCGAATAGGCTAGGTCTAACATACACGTATATATCCTTCCCATCAACATAATGCAAGTACTCGCCCTCCTAAGGCTCTCGATCTTATAGGAAGGCACTAACACGCAATAAAAAATGTAAATGATGATTCACACATTGCGTCAAACACTTAGATATTACATTAGTTGAAACAGAACCCAACAATTAGCTTAAGACAAGTTAATCATATATTTAACCCTTAATCATCCCCTATAATTCCCATTAAGCCTAGCTAATTGACTACTCACTAAACATCGATATTAAAACAAAAATAGCATCAACATAAACATAATATAAGATAAACAAGATGATTAATGAAAGTTATTAACAAAAAATTAAGAGAGATTAAGAATTGTACCGGCTAATTAGCAAAGGTGAACGAGAATTAATACGAGAATTAATAAGAAACCCAAAAGATAAGAAAAAAGTTGTCACCAATTTTCAAATAATTAATTAATGAGAAAAATTAACTATTTTGAGAGTTTTTTAAGGTAGATGAAACTTGACTCAGTTTTACTAATACAGAATGGGATCCCTAACTAGATCCCTAATTATCTTATTTATACTAATCTTAAACTTGGAGGAGGAGGGATCGAGACTTTTTGCAATGTCAGAAACCCGACATCTAAGTCAAGTCAGGCCACGGGTGTTGAATTCTTGCTCTTTGCTTCTCCTCTTCTCTTTTATCTTTGATTTGGTCTTCACAGTTCATGTCTTGGGTCTCTTCTTTGTGGATTAGGTGGGCAAGCATCAAGGATGTCAATAAACCTTCGTTTGTGTGCTTAGACATGCCAAAACCGCTTCATTTCCTCCTTTTTCTACATAAGAAGGTAAAATAGCAAGTAACAAAGAGTAAGAAGCATTTGACACAATAAATGACGGTGATTAGCCTAAATGATATATAAAACGGGGCTGATTTGGGGGTATAAGTTAGCCTTGTCAACACCCAATTTCATATATGTAAATACATATCATCAACAAATTCCCAAAATAAACGAAGTAAATGAAATTAAAACAAAAGGCTAAGAAAAGTGCTTAATACAAAACAAGTACTAATGACCCATAAATTAACTACTTTATTGGACTAAAATAAGCTAAAAGATTCGACTCGATTTAGCGTTGTCACTATATATGTCCATCTCACCTTGACCTCAAAACTTTCCCAATATTAAAACAACGTATACTTGACTAATAATTCTTAAATTTCTATTTCTATTTTTCCTAATGGTCATCAATTTAAGTCAACACACTATAATCCATTCCACTTCATTCTTCCCCTATAATCAGAATCAGAATCCTTTATGGTCCTTTATGTAGTAGTTGTCCCACTGTCGTTCCAGTGCCTGGCAGTAGTGATAAAACACATATCTTGAAAAGGGACTCAATCAGTTTTACTATCTAGTCGAAATCTTAAGGGTTGGACATGACGGCTTCCTATGCAGCGTATGGACATGTTCATATGTATCTAGCAATCCCTTCTTTCCACGATTCGATTGTTAGACCAGTCCACTAGAGTAATGTCCAAGATTGATTTTTTTTCCTGCACATACTTGAAGTGAGATGTAAGTGTCAAGTATGCAAGTGATAATAATAGTCACGTCCTGACTTGGTTGAGAGTCAAATGGTATAGAAAAAAATACTATAGTTTTCATAGTCTATGTGGTATGTAACACCATAAAGTAACTGAAATGTGCATCATAATATGCTAGTAAAATGAAAGAGATGAATATAATTAAATGTGTAACACTTAAAGGATGATTAAAAAGCATCGATGTATCATCTGCCACATGGTTAGTAAGCAGTCATATGCATGATAAGTGGATTCAGTTAACGATTTGATTCGAGAAACAGTGTTGTGATGTTAATTGTTGAATGATAGGTGTACTCACATGTTTCATTATTATGATAATGTCATATTTACATAATATGCTTAATTCACGATTGTACTAACATGATTTATATGCTTAATTAATTCATGAATAGTTCACATGACTTAATGTGCTCAATTCATGTGTATGTGACATGATGTACAAGTTGATTTGTAATGTGACATCTACTTATATTTTTATCGCATTTACCTTTTACTTTTGTTTTGCATGATCTAAGTTGTTGATGGAGAACGACTAGGTTACTCCCACTGAGTAGGGCAATTTGTTTAATGTTGTTACAAGTGACCTGGATATGGAGTATCTGTAGAGAATATATTAATTGAATGTATTGAATAACTTCAATATTATTGTTGACAATGGTTGCTTATATAGCAATTACAAGAGATAATATATAGAAACGTAATCTACCTATAATATATCGTACAGATATGTATGACATAATATAGAAAACTAGGACTAACATAATATTTAAAGATAATATCTAAATCTATATTTATTCTTATAGTATCACAATATTATCATATTGTGAATCATAATATTATAGTAATATTATATTCCTTATAGTATCAATGCTTAGGATATGATTTTTGTTAGGATGCATCTACTAGTTTCATTTCTATATGGTAGATATAGTAGATGTAATAGTTTATCTACTATGATTTAGAATGATTATATGGTGATAATTTACATTTTCTTATGTGGGAGAACCAATGTAATCAAACAATCTTCTTTTTAAGCATTAAGTTCCAACATACGGAGTATTTAATTTAAAATTATAAAACAATTACATTAACTTAATTTAAATTAACTGAATTTACTTTAATTTAACAAAATTGATCTTTGGAGTAAACGTAAATAAAGTCCAAATGAACACCGGGTTAAATGATTGGATTGTACTTTACTAGGTTAAGTGAGAACCCTATCTACAAAAAATAGGAGTTTCGGTATTCTGTTCCACAACTATGAGACACTCACTCAACGGAAGTCCTTATAAGCTACCCTCGTTAGTGGTCAATATTGGAAATATAATTAAGAAATCGAACCCAACAAATTAAATTGTCTAGGATCTCTAATCTTAATTTTCCAATGCCCATCAGATTGATTCATTAACTGGGCAGACACCTTCCACTGTCGGAGTACTTTGTCTTGTTTTCCCGTCATGCCACAGTACATTTGCAACTGCTTTGGTAAGACATCGTACACTTTCCACCACTGAACATGAAAGTCATCACTAGCATATTTCTGATACCTCATAGAGTCCCAATTACAATCATAATCTTTATAACATGCCCATGGCTTCACCCCAAGAAAGTGGATCGCGTATTTATCGTCCCCAACAACCCGATGCCTTGCTTTTACTAAATCATCGTCAAAATACTTCATATAGTTTATTTTTTCTGATAAGCTATGCCAATACGTGAAGATCTCATTCAGATAACCTTGGTCGCCACCATTGTAAGACGTAAGTGTAAATCGTTTTTTCATAAGCATCTTGTAAAAGCATTCTGAGGGCTCTAATAGCATAATACCAGAGTTGAATCGAAAATAATTGTTAGGAGCAGCAGAGATTTGAGGGTAGTTGAATAAATGATCGAGATTTTGAAGCACTATAAAGTCAGAGTCGATGAATATGACCTTGGAGTACTCAATTAGCCTCCATAACTTGAGTTTGCTATAGTTCCAAGCATTGTAAGCATTGAGGTTGGCATATGGACTCCTTATTCTCTCGATCCACATAATCTTCCAACCAGCAGCTTAGCTTGAAGACCAACAATGGAGTTGTTTGAGATGGTTTTATCAGCGAGAAGGACAAGGTCTTTTGTGGTATTGGTGAGGAGGATGCTTTGGGCCAGCATTATAGCCCCACATACATAAGACTCAGAGGAGTGTAGGATTGTCACATAGGCTTCCCTTGTCCTCATAATTTTTTTTTGATGTTCTTTTAAAACTGATCTTTCTAGTAGCTGCCGCGTACCTGTGGAATAGGAATTATATCATAACATTAGTAGCGTCAAACTAGGCACAACAGATTAAAATATCTGAATTTATCTACCCTTGGTCGTTCGTACGTTGTACATATCATATCGTTAGATCTACCCTTATGTATTCCCCGATTAATAAGTGGTCCTACTCACAATAATTAATCTCATCTCATCCTCTTTTTATTTACATACCAATTTCAACTTGTCAAACGGGTCGGGCGGGTCGGGTCCCAGGTCGGCTCATACAGGTCGGGTTAGAATACGGATCATGTCAAATACGGGTCGGGTCTTACGGGTCTCGGGTCGGGTTAGGGTCAGAGTACGGGTCAGGAAAAAAATGTAGGACGACTTATATTTTATCATGTTTTAGTCGCAAAATCACTTTTAAAATTAAATAATATTTAATATTAATAATATAGGTTTATTCATTACGTATCGCACTTATATTTAGAAATTTATAAAATTAAAGTTATTTTAAAAATTATTTTATTATTTAATCCAATAAAAGTTATATAAAATTAATTTTTTTAATTAAAATATTGAAATAATTATTTTTCGATTTATATTTTCAAATATAATATTAAAATATTAATATTATAATAATATTCATCTTTGACCCATCGAGTCGGGTTCACCCTAAAAAAACGGGTCATTTCGAGTTCGGGTCATTTTGGGTCGGGCGGGTCAGGTCAAGTTTTGACATACCATACATAAATAAATTCGTTTCCTTAAGATTCTATTTACTAATGATTGATAATTAATATAAAATTTCGTACTAAATTGTTAAAATAAAGTAATTTAATTCTTAATATAATAGATTTTATCTTAAAATTCAAAATTTTAAGAGTAAGTTAATTGTTATAATTTGTAACATAGTCTTCTAAAAAAACCTTGCATTTGCACATAAACTATAATACTATAATTTGATTAATGTTTGAGCCTTTGAGGGACAATGATGTCTAAGCAAAAGTTACGCAGATCTTACACTTAAGCAAATGTTACACAATACTGGTGGATCATTCTCCCCTTTAGACCATGTTTATAAAGGGTGGGGGATTAGGTCTACAAAGAGGGTGAAAGGAAAAAAAAAATTTAAAAATTGAACCTAGGTTCACCTTCCATGCTTTTGGGTCCTCTTCCGACCTCCTTCACCATTTTCTCCACCTTTTTATGTGTGACATGTTTATTGGTCTTTGTTGATAATTAATATAGTATTTAAATTTGGGTGGGGTAGGATAAAGGTGGAGTTAAAATAGGTGAAATGGGGGTCTTGATAAAGGTATTAAAGTTAAGGTGGGTTTGATAAAATGGGTTGTGAGTAAAATATAACTTTTAAATATTAGAACATGGTCAAGAAACCTATGGATAAACATAGTCTTATAAAGGTTATGGGGATCCCTATTTTCACGCGAATTGTAATTACCGATTCTAATGGAATCCATCTCTAATACGCGCTTTAAGGGACTCACCTTATCCCAGATGAATAAGAATCCGAAATGGGGGTACACTACTTTTTGATGGTTCCGATTAAGTTTGGGGTCGATCGGATGGTTGTAAATTTACTTGAGAATGAAAAGGTAAATGAATATAATTGAAATATACAAGAGAGTAATTGGTGTGAGGGAAAATAGACAAAAAGAAAATGGAGAAGATCAACCCCCATCCCAGATCGATTAATTTTGTAGATAGATAGACAGTTTTACAATATAATCATAATAATAGGATATTGAATCAGGATCACGTGAATCCACCCTATCTTTTTGAGTCCGTGAGTCCATAATACATTATCACAGGTTATACTAAACAATATCACGGGATATATCATACAATATCACACCACTGAACCGCTTTTTCGCGCACTATTACTAATTTTTTTTCTCTTACTTATTTTCACACCAATTGATTCCAATACCGAAACTCCGACAAACATCATCATTCTCTCGCCCTTTCATGCCGAAGTCACTATTATCGGTGTTTCACCGAAATTTATTATATACAGCTTCTTTTATCATATTTCCTCTTTACTAAGCATCTTTGCCTCTGGCATTTTTCTTCATAGCCGACAACGAGATGCCTAATCTAACGACGACAATGACAAATTTTGTTGTGATTGGGGGTTGTGTGAGCTCCGAGTAGGAGTAATGTGTAAGGGTGGAGGTGTTACACCCTCAAATTTGCGGAAAGAAAAAAAATAATTTAAGTACATAATGAAGGTGTCTGAAATAAAAAGGGTCATTACAAAACGGAAATAATATTCTACAAAAGAAATATACAAGACGGGAGACATATCTCCCATATAAATACGGAAATGAAAGAGTGTATAATAATATACAATCTAAGAACCGAATAAAGGCCCAAGGTAATACTTCGCTCGCTAGCTCGTCAATGTACCCAATGTATGCATTCACCACCTGTTCGACCGCATTAAATATAAACACGGAAGCCACAGTCAGTGGGGAGTAACTCCGAGTCCTCCCAGCCACGATATGTCGAGTTTAAATGAAACATGAATAACATAAAAGCAATGTATATGGAAAATACAAAACTTAAACATATATGATATGCTTTTCATGTTATGAAACAGATAACTAACAAATAACCTAGCATGTGAAAGCTATCATGTGAAACCGATAATAAACTATAACTCGAGGGAGGGAAGCTGGTAGGCTAGCTCAGAGGTTCCTCTCAGAAACATGGCCATGATACACTCAAACCCTAATCAACACGTAATCATGTGAATCAGTTAACAATCGGTAATCCCAACTCTATCAATCTTAGCCGGCTTGCATCTCACCTTCTAAAACTCATAGAATCATACAAACATGAAAGACCAATACTTCTACAAACAGGCATAAGTTCTTAGAACAGTCGATAGAAGACTTCTGTAACTCGAGGCTATACCACAAGGTAGGAAAAACATCCTAGTCCTAGACTGATCAGACCTAGCGACAACAGCTATTCCGTTCCCCGTCCCATGACATAACCGTCTATGAGAAAATCTACTAGGCGACCCCCTAAGCAGAGATGGCTAGTACTTAAGCTGGTTCCAACCCCAAAACGGATTAGGCAACCATGCCCCGACTTGGATATAAACCCACCAAGCCGAGACACAAAAGCTATCAAGCGGCAAACTCCGTATGCTCGTTAAAGATAGTACGGGCCTATCAATGTCGTGGTCCAAGCTACTCATTTAGAATTAGAAGGGTCAAGACGCCATATTCTCATAATTCTCTATGGGTACTTAGTCAACACGACACCAACCATAAAATAAAACAGTCACGGGAAAACATCCTATCATGTGACTATTTGCATATCAATAATAATCAAATATCATATCGCCTCATATCTACCAAGGCTAATTCATAAATAAATACAACCTTACTTGAAGACAAATCCCCGACCCGAGTCCCGCGACGGGTCATCAGTCAAATCGGGGCTGACTAGATCTTAGTTTGACCAAACCCGTTGGATCAAACCGGCTAGAAGCAGAGTCTTTATCACATAGACATAAAATCAACATATTCATTACATGTTATTTTATTACTACTTCTAACATGTGAATTATCATATTATACACAAAACCCGCTTGACTTAAATGATCTCAACGTAAACTAATCTCGTATTATAATTTCTAACATGTGAGAAATAATAATTTTATGAAAACCTTTTTAATTAAATATTTTACTTATTAATATTTCCCACTTGCTAAATATTACAAACACGATAAAAATGACGATAACTCAAAAACCGACACGAGTCCCAAGGTGGGACCCACGGGCTGAATTGGGCCGGACCCACATGGGCCTGTTTTGGGCCTCACGGACAGAATTGGGCTGTTTTGACAATTTTAATAAAACCGTTTCTAATTATTTCCCGCATGCTTTAACATAATTAAAACCCGTCAAAACAATAACCAAACAATCAAATATCGACACAACTCCCAAGGACCCCACCCGGACCAAATCCAGACCGGGCTGGACCGGCCTGAACCGGTCTGACCAGGCCTGGACCGGCCGGTTCACAGCCCCAACACGGCTCCTTTTCACGGTTCAAACAACCACACTTCCCAATTAATTCTAACATGTTTTAATTAACAACATCCATTTTTAAACATCCAATTTAACCATCCAACATACAACAATCATCATCATGAAGAAATCATAAAAATATAACCATAACACCAACATATTTATCATTCCTACCACATAATAAAATTAACAACTTATCATGTTACTAACTAAAAATCATAAAATAATAATAATATGAACAAAAACTAAAGATGAACCAAAATCTAAAGAAAACCAAAGCTATGTAACATTTATCCGTCGAGTAACTCGGAATCGTTACCTTAGCTAGCTAAAATCACGTAGCACCAAAATAATAAGAACTAAGAAAATAAGAAACCCGTCTTCTAATCTTCTCCTAAAATATACGAGTCACCAAACTCGTCTTCAAAGTCTTCCCCTATAAGAAATGACAAGAAAAACATTATTAGAATTAAAACTTTGATTTTCCATAATTAAAATGTTGAAAACGATTTTGACGGAATTGAAAATAAACCGTACTGTGGAGATGGAGAGCGAAGAGGAGATCCTAGAAATATAAGTTAGGACGTATTTAATTAAGAAATGAAGGTTTTATGAAGGTTTTGCTCAAGAACGATGAAGAACGGATGAAGAACGCGAAGAACGCTCAAGAACGATTAAAGAAAGTGATATTTTGATCTTAATTTGATTTGTTGAAAAATGAAAAGTTGTTTGTGAGTAGGAAGAGTGGATGAGCCGTGTAGTTATAGGCAAAAGGGGATGTCGGGTTTTGAAATTGTTGTTACGGAATTGATTCGCGTTTAATAATTATATTACGGTAATCGATTAAATATAATTAGCGATTAAGTTAATTGAACTAAATATCAAGATATTATGTTATTATAAGGAAAAGAAAGAAAATATCAAGCTTAAGAGAGGAGAGGAAAGAGACGTGAGAAATGAAAAGAAAACGGGTCTGTTTTCAAGCGATTGCGGAATTTAAGTTGACAGACCGATAAAGTTACAAATATCTTAGATATTTTTATTAGTTTAATCATATTAATTAAAAGATCTAATAGGAGTGGAAAATAGGTGACATGGGGCGTGTGAAATGGGTAGGAATCGGGTCTGATTTTGAGCGATTTGCGTAATTTAAACGGACGGATCGATAAAGCTACAAATATCTTAGATATTTGTATTAGTTTAATCGAAACAATTAAAATATCTTATGGTGAGTGGAAAGCGATGACACGCGCGTGTGACTCATGCCAAAGTCGAGTTTCGATTTTGTTTCGCGCTTTACGATGAGTCGGGAATAGTTAAATGACGTTCGGTTAAAACCGTAAACGTTATTCTTTAAATTCCGAATAAATTCAAAATAATGATATTAAATTATGATAAATCTTAATAAATCTAAATAAAAATAAATCAAAAATATTATTTTTTTAAATAAAATTGCGGTCTTCATACTTATGAG